>OX457087.1:33013556-33172867 GCA_949752835.1 Empis stercorea | reverse complement strand
ATAATATAAAGAATAATTTAGAAATCATCTTTTTTTTTTGAAAAAAAAACCAAATTACCATAACCCAAAATAAACTATAACCCAAAAGTAAATAAATTACTTTATACATACATCTGTATATGTATCGTGAATGATTCTTGTTTTTTCTTGAAAATTCTTTTCGATAGAGTAACATTACTTATATTTAAATATTTCTTTGCATTGTGTTGATAATAATATATTTTTTTTAACATGGGAAGCTCTTCCACCAAAGAGGAAGAAATCTTCGTTAATAACAATGCTGGTGTATCCACCAACAGTGTCGATAATAGTAAAAGAAGCTATTCGGACATTCAATTAATAATTATTATCTTAGCACTGGTTATCGTGATTTATTTCGTATTGTACAAAGCAAAGAAATATTTAGATAATAACATTAAACGGCAAGTAACACTTGCCGCAGTATAATTTAAATGTTGTAGATAAATATTTTGAAAAAAAATTTTTCTTATAACTATTAACGAATTTATTTTGATTATTGAAAATGGCAGGCCATAAAATTAAGAATATTAACGGAAAATTACATAACCCAATAAGGGCAAATATTAGCGTAAATTTTATACATAATAAATTTGTAGCCGTGCCAAACGCGATCTTAACAGAAGAAGTTCTGAAAATATTCAAAGCAATTGACAAATTATAATTGCGTAATTTAATTTTTATACATTCATGAAAAAAAAAATATATATTAATGAAGATTTTACTCATTCAATCTTTTAATCATTCGAATTGGTAGTAATTTTGTTCATTTAAATTGGGTCACATAGTAAATTCGAAGTAAAACTTCTTCTATGTACCACGTAGTCGGAATTTTTCAAATCACTGAATAAATACTAAATTTATGAGTAGAATAGTAGCTAAATGTAGCACATAATATTTTAGTAGTAAAAATAGATAGTTTAAAAAAAAAAATACATCAGGTTTGGGTACCGACTAAGTTTTTCTATAAGATTAGTGTAGGCACATAATAGATACAAATATATATATAGCGACCGCCTGAGGGTAGTCTATTTAAATATATATAAAATCGTTCCACTTTCGTTCCACTTTACATCACAAGAATTTATATTTATAGAATTTATATATGAAACCCCGAAGGGTATTCTATTATATATAAATTTATATATATATAAATTTTTCGGAAGTTTGTACTATAGATTTTTGCTTTGGAAAATATTTTCATTAGGATATTATAGTATAAATAGAGTATGTTAGTATAAAAATAAAAGTATATGAATAGGAGAGTTTTGAGTAAATATAAATTAGAGGGATTTTTTTTTATATAAATAACTTTGTTTTAATCATAAAATTATGGTATAGGATATAAATAGTATTTTGGTAAATAATAATAATTACTGTAGAATGACAGTATATATATATATAATATAGAATATGATAAGTATATTAGATAATGGGATAAGTAATTTAAAGAGTATATTAACAAATTTTAAGAAAACACCTAATAGAAAGTATAGTTCTGGGTATATTTTAAGTAAAATAGCCTTTATTCAGGAGATTAAAACAAACTTTTCGGAAACTTGGAGAAAAGTTTATATAGTAAACAACCAATTAGCGCTAGCATATAAAGAAAAATTCGATAAATTATACGAAGAAGTCAGTAAAATTTTAGATGACAAATCTGCAGAATATCTTAACGAAACAATAAGAGAGGAGAGTGAGGAAGAAAATACAGAAGAACTGATAACAGAAATAAAACAAGAGGAGTTAAGTAACGAAGACGATTATAAGGAGGCAGAAGATTTATTAACAGAAAATATAGTGGAAGAATCAAATAGCAGAATGGCTAATTTTGATTTTAATGTGGCGCAAAAGCTGCCCACATTACTTATAGAAAAAGAAGAGACAAGAGAAGAAAAAATCAGAGATTTTATAAACAGCGTAGAATTTTATCACGACATATTGAAAGCTGAAGATCGGGCTATATTGATAAAATTCTTAACAAAATGCAAAATACAAGGCAAAGCACTAACAGAAATTGGAACAACCATAGTTACCACTTTTTCGGAACTGAAAAATATACTAAAAACAAAATGTGGTTGTAAGGACTCTATTGAAATTATTCAAAATAAATTGAATAATACTAAGCAAGGAAATCGACCAATGCGAGAATTCATCACAGACATTGAAGGTCTGATTTCACGCATGACTGAATTGGAAGTTCAGCAACAAAGCGAAACGGCAAGACCAACATTAACAGCAGCGAATAACCGAAGGGGTTTAGCTTTTCTAAAAAAAGGAGTTAACGACAGGTACAAAATTGTGTTGGACTGTAATAGATATACAGAATTTAAGGAAGCCTGTAATCATCTACTTGAATTGGATCCAGGTACCGAAAGATCCAGCGAAGTAATGAGATATATGAATAACAGAAATAATAATTATAATAATAACCAAAACAGACAAAATAGTAATAGATATAATAATAATTCAAATAATAGATATAATGATAACGGATATAACAATAATAGAAATAATAATTACAGAAATAATAATAATCACAATAATAATAATAATAATAATTATAGAAATAATGGTAATAATTCAAATTATAATAAAAATAATAACAATAATCGAAATTATAATAATAACAATAATAATCGAAACTATAATAACAATAATAATCGAAACTATAACAACAATAATAATAATAATTCAAATAATAACGGCAGTAGAAATTATACAGGAAATAGACGTCAAAATGGAAATGGAAATGTTAATTATAACAACAGAACAGCCAACGAAAATGTACCAAATCCAAGAATCCTCGCAATTACCGAAAAGGGAAACGAGCAACCCACCGAGGGGGCAGCCAACCAATCGGGAGGGGATTACACAAATTAGGCGATGACGTTATTTTCACACTACATATTTCAAATGGACTATATATAGACATTAAAATAAATAACAAAAACGCGACATTTTTAATAGACACGGGTGCATCTATCTGTACCATTAAAGAAAATATTTTAACAGACAATAGAATAGATATAAATAATAAAACAACTATTCATGGGATTTCGGGACATCTCGAAACATTAGGGACTTGTGTTAATAGATTAAATTTTCAATCAATAAACATTGATTACAATTTTCATATTGTTAAAAATGTAGATGGTATTTTGGGAGCAAATTTTCTAAAAGATTTTCAAGCCAAAATAAATTTGGAAAAATTTATTCTTGAGCTTAATATAGATGATGAAAAAATCATTTTACCAATAATAAGTAAAGAAAATTTCAATACCATAATGGTAAAACCACGTTGTGAAGCTACCTATTGGATAGACACAAAATTAACAGGTGAACGCATATTTCATCAATCAGAATTATGCGAAGGGGTTTTCATGGCTGGATCGATATCCCAAATCGTAAAGGGTAAAATACCAATAAAAATATTAAACACAAGAGATAGTGACGTAAAATTAAACTGGATTGAACCAGAATCTTTTAGTCTAAACGACCATTATATATTAAATTACGAACTATCAGAAGAAAAACCACAAACACGTGCAGAGAAACTGTTAAAAGACATTAATTATGACACCTTAAACGCAGAAGAAATAAATTGTGTAAAACAGATTTGTACCAAATTTAACGACATTTTTCATTTAAATGGAGACAAATTAACAATCACAAATGCTGGTATAGTTAAAATTCAATTAAAAGAAGGAACAACACCTAAATATACAAAACCATACAGAGTACCACACTCTCAGAAAAAGGATATTCAGGAAGAAATACGGAAAATGGTGGAAAATAAGATAGCAGAACCATCAAAATCAGCATGGAATTCACCAGTATTGATAGTACCAAAGAAAAAGGATCCAATAACGGGATTACAAAAATTTAGGATGGTAATCGATTATAGAAAAGTTAATGACGTTATTGAGGATGATAAATTTCCACTACCAAATATTACCGATATATATGATATGGTAGGAGGCGCGAAATACTTTTCATGCATAGATCTTAGTCAGGGTTATTATCAAATGGAGTTAGATAAAGAAAGTAGACCATGTACTGCGTTTTCCACTGAAAATGGACATTACCAATTGACACGATTACCAATGGGTTTGAAAATTTCACCCAGTGCGTTTTCAAGAATGATGTCGATAGCAATGTCAGGGTTAACATATTCTAGATGTTTTGTATATTTGGATGATTTGATAATTTTCGGGAATAGTTTAGAATCCCATAACAGAAATCTTATCGAAGTTTTTCAAAGGCTCAGAGACGTAAATTTGAAAATTCATCCTGGAAAATGTAGTTTTCTAAGGAAGGAGGTTTTATATTTAGGCCATATAATTTCGGAGAAAGGCATTTGGCCAGATCCATCAAAATCTGACGCGATTAGAAAATTTCCACAACCAGAAAATGCAGACGAAGTACGGAGATTCGTTGCATTTGCAAACTATTACAGAAAATTTATACCAAATTTTGCATCAATAACAATTCCACTAAATAAACTACTGAAAAAAGACGTTAAATTTAACTTTACAAAAGATTGTGTCGAAGCTTTCGAAGCAATCAAGGAATTTTTGATAAGTCCAAAAATTTTACAATTCCCAAATTTTGAAGGCGAATTTATATTGAGAACAGACGCTTCAGGTTTTGCTCTAGGAGCAGTACTTTCAAATAATGATGATAGACCTATAGCATATGCAAGTAAGACATTAAATAGTGCTGAGAAAAATTATAGCACTATAGAAAAAGAACTGCTAGCTATAGTATGGGCTATTAAACACTATAGACCATATTTATTTGGAAGACGGTTCAAAATTTTGACAGATCATAGACCGTTAGTTTATTTGTTTTCACTCAAAGAACCATCATCGAGATTAACAAAATTTAGACTTTTGTTAGAAGAATATAATTTCTATGTAGAATATTCGCCGGGTAAAGAGAATTGTACCGCAGATGCTTTAAGTAGAATACAAATATCATCTGAGGATTTAAAAATTCTAATAATGACCAGATCAAAAACCAAAGAGGCTGAAGACAATGAAAAAACGGATGAGCAAATTATAGATGAATTATTACAACCACCATTAACAGGTTTGAAATTAGTCGAATTAAAAATAGTAGATAGTTTCGAAGAGGAGATAGAAAAATTAAAAAATCAACAAGAAATAATTTTGGGTCCAAATAAAATATTAGCATACATACCGAAGAAGAATTGTTTATTAATGGTTAAACCAAAAGATAGCACAGAAAATCAAAACACAACATTCGGCAGATTGCTGTGGAAAGATGTGCAGAAAATCATTGGTCCATTAAAAATAGGAGATTTATATATCTCGAAAACTGAATTATTAAAATTGAATGACGGCCGTCGACAAAACAATTTAAATAATATGAAAAAGAAATTGAACGAAATTTTTAAAAATATGAATATTAAAGTGCACATTATGAAGGATTTGATAAGGATAACTGACCCAGGTATGAAGAAACTACTATTAAACGATTATCATATATTACCAACAAGTGGACATGCAGGTATTAATCGTATGATTAAAAATATTAAATGCAAATACTTTTGGACGGGAATGCAAGAGGATATAGCAACTTTTGTTAAGCATTGTGAAACATGTCAACGAAACAAACACATAAACGTGAAAAAACAACCAATGGTCATAACATCAACCAGCGAGACAAGCTTTGAGAAAATATTTGTAGACCTCGTAGGACCTTTAGATGACACAGAAGAAGGGTATAAATATATACTTACCATACAAGACGAATTGACTAAGTTTATAGAAAATGTTCCATTGAAGAACAAAGAAGCAAATTCCGTAGCTGAAGGATTGGTAGAAAATTTCATTTTAAAATATGGAGTACCAAAGAAGATAGCTTCGGATCAAGGAACAGAATTTATGAGTCAAGTATTTAAAGAAATGTGTAAGATGCTGAAAATAGACCAAATATTTTCTACTGCATATCATCATGAAAGCATAGGAGCATTGGAAAATTCGCATAAGGTGTTAGGAGCGTATTTAAGAACATATGTTACTGAAAATCATTCAGACTGGCATAAATGGTTGCCATATTATACATTTTGCTATAACACAGCAGTACACTCTGAAACAAACTATACACCATACGAATTAGTATACGGAAAGCAATGCAAACTACCATCAAATCTTACGAATAAAGTAGAACCACTTTACAATTACGAAGACTACAATATCGATTTAAAAAACAAATTGCAAATAGCTCATAGAGACGCGAGAGAAGTACTAGGTAAAAAGAAATTAGAAAGAAAAAATAGATTTGATAAAGATTATAGAGTAAAAGATAGTATATACGAAGCAGGGAGTCTAGTGTTATTAAGAAACGAAAATAGGAAGAAGTTGGATCCAATATATATTGGTCCATATGAAGTAGTAGGAAATAAAGGTGTAAACTGCGAGATAAAGACAGATAGAAAGAAAGTAGTAGTACATAAGAATAGGTTAAAACCATATTACACATATCTAATGATAATAACTGAGAGTTAGGTTTAAAAAAAAAAAAAAAAAAAAAAAAAAAAAAAAAAAAATTTCTTTTACAATTTAGGGGGAAGGGGACGCCTGGAAACCCATAGATAGTAAGTAAATAGAGTATATATAAGAGTATATATATGTATAAGATTTAGAGTATAGATATAGGCATAGAAATTAGATTATTAATCATAATTATGAAACATTAGTAGTTAGTTTGAAAAATTATCAAACATTCGAAGGCATTATGGATTGAATGCTGAAAATTTTTTAAAATTATATTCAGTCAACATAATACAAGATTGAGCAACGAATTATTTTAAAGAAAGTAATTTAATTTAGGAGAGGTTGGTTTATACCGGTTTTTTTTATAAATTAATGATGAAAAATAAATAAATTAACGATTAAAAAAAAAAAAAAAAAAAAAAAAAAAAAAAAAAAAAAAAAAAAAAAAACAATTTAAGTAGAAATGAGATGTTATTAAAGTAAAATAAATAAAAGAAGAATATTAATAATAAATAGAAATAGAAATGTTAAATCTAAGAAAAAAAAAAAAATAAATTTCTAGAAATAAATAAGTAAATAAGAATATAAGTTTTATAAAGAAAGTTAAAACAAGAATGTAATTGAAAAAAAAAAATATTAATTTAAAATATTTTGGAAAATATCTGTTAACGCTAGAAAGAAGGAATTTATTTAAGGATAAGATTCCTCCTTTTCCGCCAGGAGGGGTGGTGTGATATATGCCACTAAACATATACGAAAATATTCGTCATATGTTTATGTTTTAATGTAAACAAAAGTATAGGTCAAACGGGCATCGACTTTCACTTTGTTTGTTTACAAAATATCACCAAATATGTTTATGTTCTGTGTGGTATATATGTTAATAACACATGTATTCTAATGCATTTATATATATGCATACAGAGAACATTATTAGTAATCATGTAAATATATATATGTATATATATATATTTATATGTGCAATACTTTAAATAATTATTGAAACTAAGAATAATTATAAAGAAATTTAAGGATTGCTGGCGTTAGCAAATATTACCAATAATTAGAAATAAGTAACTAATAAATAATAAGTATGTAACGAATAGATTTAGGGTATAAAAGAGAATATGAATAAAATAAAGATTCACTTTTAACTTGAAAGTCAAACAAATTGTTTTATTTTAACTCGGCTACTCGCTACCATTAGAATAAAATAATATACTTCCAATCCAACTGAACTAGGCTCTTTAGCTAATTTTAGTTTAACTCAGGCTCTTTAGCTAAGGTTATTGGATTGGATTTATTTATATAATAGTCCTACGACCAATCGGGGATACCCTCATATAGGTATCCAAGGGGAGTAGTTAGCGTAAGATATTACATAGCTTGGGCCAGATATTACATTATAATTATATAATAAATTTTATATATTTTAACAAATAAAAACACAAACTTTTAAAATTAAATCTTGTTTATTGAAAATACTATAATCGACAACTTTATTACAATCGACCGTTTAGCTTAAATTCTTGTGACCAACTCCTTTTATAAAAATTAATCTTCTTATATTCTAGGCTAATTTTATAATTAAAATGCTGAATTTGCATGTAGATTTAATGTGAGAAAAATGGAAAGGAAATCGATAATCTTGATAAATATTTGTTTATCAAGAATTGGTTTCATATTTCCAAAGAATTTATAAGTATATTTAAAATATAATAGAATTACGATGTGGATGTGATGCATCCGTTGAAGATAAGTTATATATAACTCCCCCACGGTCAGATTTGGAATTCTCCTGAATTTCATTATTTGTTATCTTTTTCTTTTTTTGTTTTATTTTATTATTTGATATTATATGATCGATTTTAGGTATTTCATTATTTATTATTGTAACTTTATTTCCCTTCAATTTTTTCCACATTATTATACAAGTAATACTTATTAATATGATTACAATAATTATTATATTAATTCCATATGACATATTTTTATGAAATTTTAATTCTTTAATTTCTTCTATATTTTTAAAGTTATCTGTAATAATATTATCAAAAGTTAAGGCTTTTAAAAATGTTTGATTAAAATCATTGTTTGGATAAAAGTATCTATCTTCAAAAATATTTTTTTTATTAGAAAATGTTTCACCATATAATTTAATTTTACAGTTTAAGAAGTTAATCAAATTATTTTTAATTAATGTAATATTTCTATCATCACAATTTTGAATTAATGTTTCTTTAATAGCATTTTTTACTAACAAAAATTCATCATCTATAATTTCAATTTTAGTTTTATTATTATATTTAAGTTTACATTGGTTATTCCAAATACAATTTTTACTTATTTTTAAATCTTTTAACATAACATTTTCTTGATAAGTATAAATTTCATTTTTAATTATTACAACATATTCATTATTTTCATCAATTTCAACATTATCTCTATTTGGTAGTGGTGTAACTAATTTAAGCTCTGTTTGAATATAATTTTGTGGAATTTTTATGGCTAATACTAATAAATGATCTTTATACTGCATTACACATAATTTAATTAATTTTAATTTAAAAAAATCTATTTGATATGTTTCAATTTCTTCTGCAGTAAGTATACTAGGATGTACTATATTATGTTTTGCTGAGGCAATATTATCTTGAATTTGGTTTATTTTATTTTCTAAAAATCTAAGCTTTAACATTTGATCTAAATATAATGAATGACTTTCTATTTGTACCTTATTTTTTATTTGATTATAAGTTCCTAAAATTTTATTTCTATCTAAAATTATTGCATTTTTTAATAAATCAATAGATTCGTTAAAATGGTTATTAATTGAAACTTGTTTATTAATAGTTGTAATAGCATTATGACTATTTTCATATGCAATTTTTAAGTGTCCTAAAATTTCTTCTCTATCATTATTATCCATAGTACCAAAAAGCCATTTATTTGCAGTTCCTACAATATTTAATAAACCTCTCTTTACTCTGAATTTATTTGGCGTTATTGAATTTATTTTTGCTCTGATATTATTAATTTCATATTTTATTAATTTTCTATTATCTATTTGTACATTTTCTAAATTTTTTTCAATTTTCAAAAGTATATCGTTAATTTCTGTTGGATTAATAATATGTAGAACCGTTGCTGTTTCATTTACTACTTCGAAATCTCGCACTTTTATTTTAATATAACCAGCTTCTTCATGTATTGGATTAATTTGTAACATTCCTTGAATTGCAGGTAGCATTGCTATTATTACGAAGATTTTGAGAACCTGTAATTAAAGGTCTTTTAATATTTGAAAAATGAATATTTTTTAATGATTTAATTCTATAATATGGTTCATTTTTATGTCTTAGCCTTTTATAATTTCGTATTGCGCCTTTTTCTCTTTTTTCTTTGTAGTTTTCCCTTTTAATATTTCGTTTATTTATTACTGCGGTTTTCATTTCATCTAATCTCTGCTTAAGTATTGTAACATCTATATTATCTTTTGCTTCTCGTGGTGTACATTTTATTGTTGTATGATATCGATCGTTATAGTTTCCTATAGCAATTTGTATCTTCATCGAATCTGAAAGTTCTTTATCCTCAATTCCTATTACTTTTTCTAATAGGGTTGAATGTAATCTTTCAATGTCTGCATTTCCTGTATGGTTGTTTGGTTTTGTTAGATGTAATTCTACGTTTTGATGTTTTAGATATTCTGCAATTTGTTCTGCTCTGAATTCATTATCCATAATTATTTTTTTTGGTTTTCCAAATTTTGCAAAATGTTCAATAATAAGACTTTTCTTTTTTCTCCAGTTCGATCTGTAATATCGTATGCTGATGCAAATTTTGTTAATTTATCTATTACTGTTAAAAAAGATTGTTTATTAAAATGAAATATATCTAAGTGAATTATACCATTTTTTTCATCTGGTGTTTCTGTTAATGCAAATTTTGGTTTAATAGGATTTCTGTCGTATTTAATTTCTACACATTTAGTACAATTGTTTATAATTAGTCTAATATGATCTTGTAATTTTGGAAAATATATTTTATCTTTTAAACTATGGTAATATTCATTTATACCACTATGCATTGATTCTTTTGTATGATATATAGATATTTGTCTGTGTAACTCTTCCTCAGTTCGAATTTCTTGTGCTCTTTTTGTACTTTTTATAAATGTTGTTTTGTTATCATTTCCATTTCCAAACATTGATATTATTATCAGTTGTATTTTATTGTAATCTGTATCAGTAACCTCTGAATAAATACTAATACGTCCTGATTTGATATATTTTTTCAAAATATCTTTGGTTAGGTTTTCATTTTGCAATGGGTTAATTTCAATAATTTTTCTTTTATGTAACTCTTCAAATTCTTTCTCTGGGTTATATGTTAATATTATTTGTATTTTGTATTTATTAACTATATCGTCTTTTATGCTTATATGATCTAAAAGTTGTTCATCTACAGAATGCATTGTATCAGATTGTACTAAATTTGATTCTAAATCATTCTCTTCATTTATTTTTTCTACTTTTTCTAATCTACTTAAATAATCGGCAATTTTCTTTTCCTTGTAAGTATTCTATATCATAATTAAATTCTTGAAGTTTTAATAACCATCTTTGATGTCGCTGTGAAAATTCTTTACCTTTATATTTGTTATTTAAATATTTAATTGGAATATGATCAGTTACAATTTTAAATTTATTGCCATATAAATACAGTCTAAAATAATTTACTGAATACATAATTGCTAAAAACTCTTTATCTGTAGTACTATAGTTTTTTTCGTGATTGTTCAAAGTTCTGGATACAAAACAGACAGGGTGTCCTTGTTGCGAAAGTACTGCTCCTATTGCATAATCACTTGCATCAGTTGTAACTGTAAAAGATTTATCATACTCTGGAAATTTTAGTATTGGGTGTGATATAATTAAAGTTTTTAAGTTATCAAACGATTCAATGTATTGAGGATCTTTGGTATTAATTTTATTTCCCTTTTTTAAATATTTAATCATCGGATAAGCTATTTTTGAATAGTCTTTAATAAATTTTCTGTAATATCCTGTTGCTCCTAGAAATCCTTTTAATTTCTTTTCTGTTTTAGGTATTTCTAATTCTTGAATAATTTTAATTTTATCTGGGTTTGGTTTAATCCCATCTTTAGTTAATATGTGACCAAGAAATTCTGTATTTTTTTTCATAAAACTGCATTTATCAATTTGAATTTTTAAATTATGTTCTCGTAGTCTAGAAAAAATTTTATTTAGTGATTGTTCATGTTCTTCTAATGTTGTTGAAAATATCAATATGTCATCTAGATACACCACACATATTTGATTAATATATTCCCGTAAAATATTGTTCATCAATCGCTGGAATGTCGCCGGGGCATTTTTTAATCCAAACGGCATTCTTAAATATTCATACAATCCTGATGGTGTAACAAAAGCGGTTTTTTCAATATCTTTTTCAGACATTAATATCTGGTGATATCCTTTTGCCAGATCTATGGTACTAAAATACTGAGCTTTTCCCAATTTGTCTAGGATACTATCTATATTTGACAGAGGATACTTGTCATCAATTGTTATCTGATTTAGTCTTCTGTAATCAACAACAATTCTAAATTTTTATGTATAAGAATTATCTTTTTTTTTGGGTACAACTAATATTGGTGAACTATATCTGCTACAACTTTTCCTAATTATGCCTTGTTTTTCCATTTCTTCCATTTGTTTTCTTACTTCTTCTTCATGTTTAGGTGGATATCTATAAAGTTTTGAATTAATTTGTTCATTTGTTGTTGTTTTTATTTCATGAACCACTGTGTTTGTATTAGTTAAAATATCTCCTTCTTTAAATAAAAGTTTATGATGTCTTTTAATTATTTTTTCAAGAACCTGTTTTTCTTTTCCATTTAGATGATCTAACTGAAGATTTTGAACTTCACTTACTTCCAATACATTTACCTCTTCTTGAAGGATTTTAGTTAGGAATGGAAGACTTTCTCCATTATTCATAATTATTTCTTGATTTTCTATATTTATATGTTTTACATTTTTGATATCCAATCCATACCTATTAACATATTATACGGTTTATCTATTTCCATAGCAATCCATTTAAATCTGGCATGTTTTGGACATTTAAATTCTTTTGGGCATAATGTTGATACTGTTATATTTGATTTGTATATTTCTCCTTCTATAGTATTAATTGTTATTTTATTTGAATCTATTATGTGATATTTATTATTTGGAAATTTATTTTTATTTAAAATACTAATTGTTGATCCTGTATCTATTAGAGCAATATATTCATCACCTTGTATTGTTACTGTTATAAAAATTTTTCTATGATCCGAGGCTAATTTATAAAAAACGTGTCATTTATAACATTTGTTTCTGGTCTACTAATATTATCTACATCCATAGGTGTAGGAGGACTGGCTACGTTATTTGGTCTACTTTGTTGGGTTCTATTATAAGATTGCTGCTGATTGTCATATCTTCTAGGTTGACTATAATTTCTATATTGTTGCGATCTATTAAAATTTGGCTGTGGATTATTATTATTATTTATGAATTGGTGTGTATTATTGTTGTTGTTATTTCTAAATTGTTGAATATTATTATTGTTATTTCTAAATGATTGATTATTACTATTAGTTCTTATTCCTTGTGGTCGATTTAAATATTGTTGTTGGTTATGGTTATACCTATAATTTCTGTTATTATGTGAATTATCTCTATTTCTATTTAAAAAACTAGGGTTCAAATTATATTGATCCTGACCTATAAAATTATCAAGAATATCTCCTGTTAAATTATTTAAACTTATAATTGAATAAGCTAATGAACCTGAAGCTAACTCTTTAATTTTTTGTACTAACATTCCACTAAAAATATCTATAATTATTGATGGATTTTCTTGAAATGCTGCATATTCTGTTACTTCTTCCACAATATTTTTAACTCCATCTATAATTACTTAATACTATTTACCTGAAGACTTCCAATACTTTTTGTTATAGTCATCTGATCTTTGGATGGTTTAAAATGTTTCTTCAATCGATTTTGGCAATCATCCCAGGTTTCCGGTGGATTGAAGCTTAGGAGATTTTTAGCTGCACCTTGAATTTTGCTGTCGTAAATTACCTTGAAAACTCGATTAACTTCTTCATCATAATTTTCCAGAACACTATTCACTGAGCCAATGAATGAAGGCAGAGTTCCAGCTTCACCATTAAATATTGGTAGATAGCGGATTTCTCTTTCAATAATTGATCTCCAATTTTGTAGTTGGTTATTTTGTGCCAACTGTGTTAAAGCGATTATACATTGTGCTATTGGATCTTGAGGTTGTGCCATTTTTTCTATTCTTTTTTTAATTAACACTTGATTTATATATTAAAGTTTTAATTATGTTTTTATTTATTTTAATTTTATTTTTAGTGTTGTTTCTACGTAAATCACTAAATTATTCTTTGATTTACTGTGTATCCCACTTTTATTTTATTTTGTTTCAAAATAGTTCGTTTCACTGGATCTATGCTCTACGGAGATAAATCCAACCGACTGCGCCAATTATATATTTTATAATTATATAATAAATTTTATATATTTTAACAAATAAAAACACAAACTTTTAAAATTAAATCTTGTTTATTGAAAATACTATAATCGACAACCTTATTACAATCGACCGTTTAGCTTAAATTCTTGTGACCAACTCCTTTTATAAAAATTAATCTTCTTATATTCTAGGCTAATTTTATAATTAAAATGCTGAATTTGCATGTAGATTTAATGTGAGAAAAATGGAAAGGAAATCGATAATCTTGATAAATATTTGTTTATCAAGAATTGGTTTCATATTTCCAAAGAATTTATAAGTATATTTAAAATATAATAGAATTACGATGTGGATGTGATGCATCCGTTGAAGATAAGTTATATATAACTCGCGCTTTGTTCTAATGAAACTTACGTACGTCATTTAAAATATTAATATTAATATCAATTTAAGTTGACAATAATATTTTATATAAAAATGAACAAACGTAAATTGAAAATATATATATAAATCATTTTATATATATGTATATATAATTTTCGTCATTACGAACAAAAAATAATGAATGAAATTTTAATATAAAATGAAAATATAGGGTAACGAAAAAAAATGTTGGTTATTAAAACCAATTTTTATTAAAAATTTTTAACACTTATGTAAAAATTTTTTTTTTATTAAGTTCTTTATTTTTACACAGCCCTGTGTCAACTTAGTGCACAATTTTATTTTGCACTTGCTTTACACAGTTTTGTATTAAATTAAATAAACTTAACTTTTTACACCGTAATTAGTTTTGTCACCCTATTTTTATTTCGAATTTGATTTATAATAATACACTTCTATGTATATTATATTTCACGTAAACAAAACTTTATTATAAAAATTTTAAATTACAAATTGATCAAAAACGCACAATTTGCAATTTATACTTGGAGAATAAAAATTTTATGTATACAAATAAAAATTATAATATATGGTAATAATGTTTAATAATTTATGATTTTTCATTGTATAGGTATTTGTACATATATGACTCTTATTTAAAACTTTTACTTATTATTTTTTATACGGATATATATGTACTCCAATTTTATTTATTATATACCCATTTTATTTATTTTTTTGTTTTTTTTATGGAAGAGAGAGAAATATTGAAATTAGGTTAACTATTAGGATAGGTTAAGGCTTTTGGTAGTATATAAGAAAAAATATAATTTTTTTTGTATATGTGTATTTATACATATATTATTTTAGGGGGTTCTTTTTATATATGCATTTTATTTTATTTTGTATTAACTTTGTATCAAAAAAAAATTTTATTCACTAGGAATCTAAAAAAAAAAAAAGGATTTTTTATATATATATATTTTTTTTATAATTTCATTAAGGATTTTATATATTTATTATTTTATATATTTTTTATAATTAAAAATTTTAATTTTACTTTTTGGCCATTAATTTAAATTTTTCATAAAATTTTCTTTCTAAATTAACAAATTCTTTTATTTTCTAAAAAAAAATCCTTTTAATTTATTTATAAAAAAATTTCACACAAATTTTTTTTTTATCATTTAATTAGATTAAAAAATTTAAATTTTTTAATAATTTGCCAAAAAATAAATTTTATTATTCTCCATTATTAAGACTATTAGATTTGGAGTAATAATAAATATAAAAAATAATGAAGATCCGTATCTTCCTAAAGATTTCGATTTATTCATTTTAAAAAAAATTATTTTTACAAAAAAAATTGATGTTGTATATGTATATATATATATATATATATTTTTAAAATATTAGCAACCCGTTTTTATATATTTTTATATTAGAAAAAAAAATGACTTACTACTTTACAAAAACTTTTCAAAAAAAAATTTCCTTTTTTTTTTTTTTACTTTTTCCGCTACCAGCTTCTTCTTCTGCTATTTGGTTAAAAAAAATTCTGCTATTCTACTGCAACTTTTAACTGCAACCTTTAATTAATCTGCTACCAGTTTTCAACTGCAACTTTTCTGCTATCACTGTTGTTCAATTTTATTAAAATTCTGCTACCATTTTTTTTTAAAAACAAAAAAATTTTACTTATAATTTTTTATATTGTTAACTTTATTTAAATATTAATTATTATTATTTTTTTTTTGTAGTTTATTAAATTTTATTAATGTCCACTTTGATGTACGATTAATTTTTTATTTAATTTAATTTATTTCGTTTTACCGCACAAAATTCTTTTAGATAGGAAATGTAATTCCTATCCTGTCCGCAGCGCCAATTGTTGTAATTTAAAATATTACAATCAAAAATAATGTTTTCTCACCTTTTGTATGTAAAATTTCCTTTTTTAAATAAAAACAATTTTAGTTTATTTTATTTTTAAATTTCATTTTATTTAATGAAATTTATTTAATGAATTTTAAATAAAAACCTTTATTAATAATTTATATTTTAAAATTAATAATTTATATTTTAAAATTTTAAATAAAAACTTTATCCGATCGACTGTTTTAATAATTTTATTTTTTAATAATAATAATAAACTGTTTTCAAATGGAACTTTAACCGATCAACTGGCCTTGATTTTAATTTTTCTTTCTTTTTTATTTTGTTGGAGAGCTTTTTTGGCTTTCCAAAATCTTTCCAATAAGATTTTGGAAAACCAATCAGCTTCTCCAACAAAATATTTAAAATCAATTTTAATTTAATTGGCTGATTGATTTTACGCGTTGTCTGCACAGAGAAATTATTATTAATTAAATTAAATTATTTCTCTGTGCACGAGCAACGCGTAATTTGAAACTTTTGTTTTTTATTAATTAAATTAAATAATTTTATTAATTTTAAATATTATTGATTTCCGTTGTGAATTGAAGCACAGGGTACCTCAATTCACAACAGTTGGATTTGACGACTTTTTTTCAGATACAACCACTTTTTTTCGATAAAAAGTCGTTGTTCCCTCTCTATCGCACGCATACTTTTATGTATCTTGCATCACTTCTTCTAGAAAAAAGTGGTGACGACTTTTAAAAAAGACTAATGGACCTGGGCCTTTATTTTGAACATGAGATTTATAATTTATGTTATTTTAGATTTTTCTAACGAAAAATCATTTATTGTAATTATGTTACATTTTGACTGTGTGAATTGTCGAATAAGCGTTTATTCGACAATATATTTGTTTGAACCGTGTGAAACTTTATTTTAAATCTCATAAATAATATTAAATATAATATTATATAACATCTCCCCCATATAATATTTTTGGTCTCCAAAAATTAAATTAATTATGAAATGGGTCAACTTCAGCACATTCCTTTTTTTTAATAATATCAACATTAGTTATTACATTAAGATTATTTTTTCTTTTCTTACATGATATATATAATAGTATAAGTATAATTACAATAATTATAAAAATGATTGTACTTGCGGAGATATAGTTTACAACATTATTTTTGTACTCCACATATTCTAACATTTATCTATTTTTTATTGTTTTGAAATGGATACTTTCAAGATTGAAATTTTTTATAATTTTTTTTTCTGTATATTATTTATCAATGGAATTACTACGTTATCTTTGAATTCATTTATTTCATTAGTAAAATTTAAATTTTTGTATGCTAATTTTGCAATTATCAAACCTAATAATATTATTATTTGTGATTATTATTTCGTTATCAATACAATTTTGTAAAACTTTGTCGTCGAGATCGTCTAAATTATTGTTATTTTTATCTATTTCAATTATTCTTAGGTGTTCATTTAATGTCCCGTGTAATCGTTCCACGTCAGAATTACCTGTTTTATTACCCTCAGTTGTTAAATGAAGTTCTATTTCATTTTCTTTCAAAAATTGTGCAACTGCACTATGAATTATTCCTTTTTCGTTATCTGATATTAATTTCTGTATTTTAGCTAAATAAATTATTCTTTCTTTTATTCCCTTTAAGATCGATATCCATGTCCTTGTAGTTTATGAATAGTCGCGTGTTTTGAAAATTTATCTATCATAGTTAAGTACATAATATTTCTATATGGAAACCATATATCCATGTGTACGATATTATATTAAAGTATTTAGATGATTCTGTGTGTTCGTAAGGTAATTTTGGAGGTTTTCGGTCATGCTTGGCCAAATTACAAACATCACAGTTATTTATAAATTTATAAATAATTTGTAACATTTTGGGATAGTAGTATAAAGATTTTAATTCCGCGAATATTTCAGATATAACTCTGTGGTTTGATTTTATGTGTTTTTCTTCAATAATATTTAATAATTTGTTTTTATCACATAAATCTACTAATTTTACACCTGATTTTAACATTTTTAAATCTTTGTTGTTAGCAAAGTATTCAATATAAAGATTTTGAAATTTAATATATAACAGAGTGTCGGAAAACAGGAAATGCTTTATAACATTAAGATCCGGGGTAAAATATAATAGAATTGGTCCAATAAGAAGACCTACAAAAGCAAGGAAAAATAGAGTGATTATTACTAAAACGGAAAGAAGAAGTTTAAATATTAAAAAATCCGACAAAAATGAATCCAGTAAATGACCCTCATTTCTTTAGCAACGGAACAATGAATAGGCCAGGACCGTCAGGGTTAAATTCGACCCCTATTCCGCCTCCACCACCACGTCAGTTACCCGTACAACATGAGTACAACGCGGAAAATTTCACTAATGACAACTCTTACCATTTGGAACCAACGCTCTTACCGGTTGAAAAAATTATTAAGACATTTTTGGTACACGTTCCAACATTTTCAGGCATAGGGTTGGACATTGAAAATGAACTAAACAATTTTCTGGAGTTGGCTCAACAATCATACGAATTAACGAGGGATGAGCAAAAAGGCATACTTTTACGGATTTTAATTACCAGTAAATTAACAGGTGCGGCCAACGCTCTCTTTAGATATGCCAACGTCGAAAATTTTACACAATACAAGGATATTTTAAGAAACCGTTTCATAGAAAGTAAAGATATGGCTACTTTAGCCTCGGAAATTATGGGAATGTACCAATATGAAACGGAAACTGTAGAACTTTTTGGAGAACGAATATCCGAAATATTGGCCGCGTATCGGAACAGGGTAAATGAGAGATATAACAACGAGGGACGAGCATTGATAAACGAGATGGAGATCACAGCAAAGAGAGTGTTTTTGGGAGGACTGCTATCAGCAGAGTTAAAACAATATCTATTATTTAAAAATCCGGAAAATTTACGAGTCTCTATAGGAGCAGCTCGACAATATCTGAATGAAACTCGAAATTTAGGCGGCATTGGAAGTTCTAATACATCAAGCAACAATCAAGCAGTCGTAGGGGATCAAATGATAACATTAATTACAACGATGATGAAAAAATTAAACGAAAATGGACTACAAGCAGAACAACCCAACAAAAACAAATTTAGTAATGGCAATAATCAGAGAAATTTTAGCAATAATAATAACTTTAATAAAAACCAGCAACACAATAATAACATGCGCAATAATTTCAACGCTGGAAGTAGAAATCTAAATAACAACAACAACAACAATTTTAGTAATACTTATAAGCAATTTTCAAATAATAATAATAATAATTTTAATAACAATAAGACCCCGTTCAATAACTATAATAAGACCCCTAAAAGATTGAACAATAATAATGGTAGTATGTTTAACGGAAATAACTACCAATCTAATTATAATAGTAATAATAGTAATCATAATAATATTAGGAATACAAATATTGCTAACAGAGGACCTAATTCAAATCCTCTTATAAAATATTTCAAATGTGGTAAACAAGGCCACATAAGTAGAGATTGTACAATGCAATTTCATTTAAATAAGGAAGTAAAACATTGTACCAAGTGCGGAATTTACGGACACGAATCCGCTAATTGTTTAAAACCACGTGCAGGGAATAACGGCGCAAGCCCACAAAGAGTTTCAACAGTAACCAACACGGAAACCACTTGTGAATGGTATGCAAGGGAAGGGCACAAAATGTTAAATTGTGAAGCACGTCAATCATATGAATCTCGAATGGCGTTAGTCTCGGGAAACGAGAGTGGAGTGAACTAAAAAAGCCCAGCGCATTCCATACGGAGGGCACAACAACCACCTTACAGGAGCCTATAGTTCAATTGGCTTTAGATATAGCCAAAACAGACAAAGTAAAGTTATTAGTAGACACAGGAGCTCAGGTTAGTTTAATAAAAAATTCAACATTGAAAAAAGGAACACAAATATGTACAGATAATAAGGTACAAATAAGTTCAATAAACAATGTGAGCTCCACTTTAGGTTCCTGTGAGGGTAAATTTTTATTAGGGCAAAATTTTAAATGCGATTTCCAAGTTACAGATAATGATATTAAGTTACCAGTACCAGTTGATGGTATTTTAGGGAACAATTTTTTGTCCCCTAATTGTAATATTTTAGGCCCCCAAAAACAATTACAATTTCCAAAAACAAAAACAAATAATTCGGAATTTTATATTCCATTTTCACAAAAACAAAATGAAAAAAAAATATGCATTGTATTAAAGATTCAAATCAATTAAACGCGGTAAAGATACAACAATTACGAGAAATTTATGATAACGTACAGGAGAGTTTTAAGGAAAATAATGGAGTTATGGAAGTAATAGAAAATAAAGAGGAAGTTATTGAAGAAACTAAGGAGGTATTAAGTGAAAATAGTAGTAAATTAAAGGAGGAGGATATTATTGTAGTGAATGCGGAAGTTATGAAAGTAAATGATGCAGTTAGTAATGAGGAATATAATAATAATTATGACGTAGAAGGAGAGGAAGTAGTAAATGATGAGGTTAGTAATGAGGAATATAATAATAATTATGACGTAGAAGGAGAGGAAGTAGTAAATGAGGACGTAAATAATGAGGAATATAATAATAGTTATGACATAGAAGATAAAAATTTGGAAAATATTGAAAGTATCAATGAAGAAGTAATGAATAATGATGTAATAATTGGTTTAAATAATAATGTAATAGCAGACGAAATTAAAGTGTATAAAATGGACAATGCAATGGAAATTAAAAATAAAGAAGTATCTGAATCTAATAATGTTAAATGTGAAAAAATGGAAATTAATGGAATAATAAAATCAACGAAAATTATAGTACCAGCACGCATGGAAAAGGCAATCAGTCTCCCTACAACGGAAGAGGGAGAATTCTTTTGTGAAGCGCAACAAATAAAACCAGGCGTGTTTTTAGGAAATTGTTTGGTAAAAAGTAAAAATAATACTGTAACTGTTTGTGTAGTTAATGTAACCACGGAAAATGTAGAAATTGAAAACGTAAAAGTAAAATTGAACCCTATTCAAAATTTTGAAATAAAACCCCTAAAAAATGACCCCCAAAACATACCAAAAATAAAAGAAAGAGTTAATTTTAATTTTAAAAAACGAAAGAAAACCATTATTTTTGGTTTATAAAAATGACTTAAAGAAATTTAAAAAAAAAATATATATTGTATACGTATATAGAGTTCCACAAAAAAAAAGGGGAGGGATCCCTACACAAAATTCATATAAAAAAACGATTTTTTAATAAATTTTTAGTATATTAAACTCACTAGTTTTTATTTACAAATATATTTTAAAATTTACCTATTAATTTCCCACTAAATGTCCAATAATTTATATGTCCAATAATTTAAATAAAAACCTTAATATGTCCAATAATTTAAATAAAAACCTTAATTTCAATCTCCCTAAATCATAATTCTATTCAAAAATCTGAAGAAAAAAATTTATATACAATTAAATATTAAATTAAAATTTGATTTTTAATATACAAAATAAATATTACAAATTTAAAAAAAAAAAACAAAAAAAAATAAAAAAAAAGAGAAAAAAGGAATTTGATTTTTTAATATAATAAAATAAAATTTTTTTTTAAAAAAATTCTGAATCAATAATTTTTGAAGAAACAAATAAATAAAGAATAAAATTAAAAATTTCATATTATTTTAAATTAAGAGAAAATTTATTAAAATGATAGTAAAGTAAAATATTTATCATTACAAAAAAAAAATTATTAAATCTTAGACATAAATAAAAAAATATATTTAAATAAATTTAAAAAAAAAAATTTTTTTAATTATATAATATACAATTAAGAAAAAATCTATTATATTATCTATTATCTATAAGTAAATAAATTTTTTTTTTAAATGGAAAAATTCAAAATAATATTATTTTTAAAAATATAGTGTTCGAAGTAAAAACTTCGATCCCTATATTTTTTCTAAAGAGAGAAGGTGTTGTGAATTGAAGCACCCAGTACTTCAATTCACAACCAAAAAACAGCTAACTAAATTATTTTGAAATAATATAAAATTATTAATTGAATTTGCTAAATAATTAAAAATTAAACTAGAACATTATTTTGAAGAGCTGATTGGCTAATCAAAATATCGCATGCGGTATTTTGGAAAACCAAAAAGCTCTTCAACCAAATAAAATAGCTGTTTTTTGGTAACCAAATTAAGTTTTTTTGGAAGTGTCAAGAAGACACTAACTAATTAAAATGAAGTTTTTTTTGGAAGTGTCAAGAAGACACTAACTAATTAAAATGAAGTTTTTTCGGAAGTGTCAAGAAGACACTAACTAATTAAATTAAAATTCTACACTAAACAATAAAGATTATATTTTAAAAGTAGTAAAAGTTTTATTAAAATTAATAGTTTTGAAACATTTAAAGTAAATAAAGTTTTTTATATAAGTTTTTAAAAAATAACTTAAAGTTGTAGTTAATTTAAATAAGAAAAACAAGAAATTAAATAAAATATATAAAATAAATTAGACATTATAAACGTTAAATAAAAACTTAATAAATAAATACTATTTGTAAGCTGAAAACCAATAAATAATTAAATACAATATTTAAATAAATATATTAATAAAAAAAAGGTAAAATTAGACATAATAAAGTGACTTAATGCAAAAGAAAATAATAAAGTGTTTTATTTAAAAAAGAAAAACAATTATAAAAGGTAACTTTTATAACAACCTGTTTTATTACCCGCAGTTGTTAAATGAAGTTCTATTTCATTTTCTTTCAAAAATTGTGCAACCGCACTATATATTATTCCTTTTTCGTTATCTGATATTAATTTCTGCATTTTACCTAAATAAATTATTCTTTCTTTTATTCCCTTTAAGATCGATATCCATGTCCTTGTAGTTTATGAATAGTCGCGTGTTTTGAAAATTTATCTATCATAGTTAAGTACATAATATTTCTATATGGAAACCATATATCCATGTGTACGATATTATTAAAGTATTTAGATGATTCTGTGTGTTCGTAAGGTAATTTTGGAGGTTTTCGGTCATGCTTGGCCAAATTACATACATGACAGTTATTTATAAATTTATAAATAATTTGTAACATTTTAGGATAGTAGTATAAAGATTTTAATTCCGAGAATATTTCAGATATACCTCTGTGGTTTGATTTTATGTGTTTTTCTTCAATAATATTTAATAATTTGCTTTTATCACATAAATTTACTAATTTTACATCTGATTTTAACATTTTTTAATCTTTGTTGTTAGCAAAGTAATCAATATAAAGATTTTGAAATTTAATATATAACGGAATATCATCGCAATATATACACATTAAACCCTTATCGATAATACAGCGCTTCATCATTTCTAATAAATTACTATCTTTAGTAACAAAGATGATGTTTTGAAATTTGTTGTTAATAATTTTAGTCGAAAATTTTTCTTTATCACCAGTATAAAGATAGATTTGATTTTTATAAATATTAATTGCCTTTTCTGTAATATGGATAAAATGTGAATCAGGTGCGCTGTGGATAGTTGCACTGGTGGACATGATTTCTTTATCATTACCATTATCGCAAACTAAGTTATTATTAATTTCAGGTTCTTTAAAAATATTTAATAAGTTTATATCATTTTCAGTATAGGGAAATCGGCTCAATCCGTCTGTGACGTAATTGTCCTTCCCTTTTAAATAATTTATACTAAAATTACATTCATTGAGTTGGATTTTCCAACTTTGTAATTTCATGTTTGGCTCTCGTAAATTGTTTAACCAAACAAGTGGTTTGTGGTCGGTTTGTATAATAAATTCTCTTCCATAAAGATACATATGAAAATATTTAACAGACCAAACGATAGCAAGGAGTTCCTTTTCTATCGTTGAATATCGTTTTTCGTGATCGTTTAATGTACGCGAAGCAAAACAAACTGGATGGTTAGTTTGGCTTAGCACTGCACCTATTGCATGATTAGATGCATCAGTCGTCAATGTAAATTTTTTATTAAAATCTGGGTTTGAAAGTATAGGATCAGATGTTAATAATTTTTTAATTTTATTAAAAGAATTTATATATTCATTATCATTTTTATTTATTTTTGAATTCTTTTTTAAATACTTCACTTGGGTACACAACTTTTGAATAATCTTTAATAAACTTGCGGTAATAGCCACTAATACCTAAAAATGATTTTATTTCCTTTTGTGAAGTGGGCAAAGATATTTTTCGAATACATTCAATTTTTTTTGGGTCTGGTTTAATACCGTTATTAATTAACATTCATTGCTAACGGACGTGTTTTTAATCAGCTCCGAGTTTTAATTATTTAATTAATTTACACTTTTCAATTTCTGTGTTGTGTAATAATCAAAATTTTACGCGTTTTTACTTGATTTTATATATTTATTCCCAAAGTTTAATTACCTAAACATTTGTTTTTTTTTTACTTTAATTAAAATTTTTGAATAATTGTCATTTCATATAACACATTTAAAAACAAAAAAAAAACAAACCTTGAATCGTGAAATTTGATAACTGTGCACATTTTCTGGATCAATAACTTTTCATAAAGTACATTTACCTTAAGTTATTATTACTTAGAGACTAATCATAATTTAAAAATTAATAATTAGAAACTCTTTTATTCTTATATATAATTATTGTGATTTGAAATTTGAACTTGTGTAATTCCCTCTTTGCATAATATACTTTTTCTTATTTAATTACGTTAATATAGTACATTTTAAATTAACTCTATATTATTTTATTATTTTGATTGAAATTCGTAATTTATATAATAAACTTTTAAACATGTATTGTAACAATGAAAATTGTAATATTGACGAGAATATATCTACAATCAATTTATTGGCTTGTAGCGAAATATGTTCGAGATATTATCATCGACAATGCATTGGACTTTCAGGTAATGCAATTAAATCTTTGTCAGAATACAAGAAATCTTTCTCTTTTTATTGTAATGAATGTAAAACTATTAATTTATCACATATAATGATGGCAGTGAAATCGAATATTGATTTACTTAAATCCGTTTCTACTGCGGTTGAATCCATGAAAAGTGTATCATACAATAATGAAAAGAAATTTTCAAAAATGGAAGAGAACATTAAATTAACTCAACAACAAGTTGATGAAATGGATTGCCACATTGACCAAATTTTAAAAAAAATTAATATACAAATAGGCACTTCTAACTTACACTCTTCCAAAACTGATAAATTAATTGCAAATTTAGATTCTTTTAAGGAAAATATTTTACATAGAGAAGATATTTTAACTGGAAAATTTAATATTCAATTAGAATCTATCCACACAGCCATGAAAAAATTAAAAATTATTTCTGAAAGCACATCCAAAAATTGCCATACCTCATATGATAATATTTGTTCGACAAATTATGAATCCTTAAAAACAATATATGACTAGATTCAAAAGCTAAGAACAGATATTAGCATCGAAGACTTAAAACCAATTATTCAAAGTTCTGGTGACGAAATTGCTTCTACGAGACTAGTAATGTGTGATATCATTGAAGAAATAAAATTTTTGAAATCTTTAATAGAAAACCAAGCACCTGCACAAGATCTTTCTAATAACATAAATAGACTATCCATAGAAGAAGAGATTAATTCTGTTGATAACACTCTAAATATTAACAATGGCGATACTAGTTGTTCCCTTCCACATAGCCAGCTTCCTAATATTTCACCTTCTAAACTACGACTTATTCCATTAACTCCCACACTATCACACCCTGATTCCAGATCACCTTCTCCAACTCCTTCAACGTCTCCAGTTGTCCAAAGTTTATTAGAATCACCTCCAAATACTCCAATTATCAAACTTGGTGTGGAATGGTCTAAAGTTGAGTGGAACAATAGAGTAAAAAAACTGGAAACACTAAATAAAGTTAAATATAATAAACATAAAACTATAAAACCAAATAGCACAATTAATGATAATTCTAAAAAAGCATCTACAAAAATAACTCAAAATTCTCTACTTCAAAATGCTGCTACATTCCACGTTAAAGGAGATGGTTTTCAGCCAAATATAACTTGGATAAGAAGTTACCTAGAAGATAAACTTAAAATTCCTATTATTTCCTGCTCTAACCTACGCCCGAGATCTAAGAAGTATAGGTCGGTTAAAACTATGTCATCTTTGAAGCTACAGATTCCCAGTAAATATGCGTGGCTATTCACAGATTTTCATAATAGCACATTCAAACTTGGGAACTTGTATTTTTCTCTATGGAAAAATCACCAGAAAGTTATAGCTAATAAAAATAAAAATAATAATAATAAGAATAGTAATAATAACAATAAGAATAAATATAGTAATAATATTAATAACAATAATAAGAATAATAATAATAATAATAGTCATATTAATAATATTAGTAGTAATAATAGCAATAATATTAATAATAACAATAATATTGGTAATGATAATAATATTATTGATAACCATGAAGTTATTAGTAGTTCCAATTATAATAGTAATACTAATAGTAATAGTAGTAATAATTGTAATTTTAGTAATACTAATGACAAAGTAAAAAAATACTGATAATATTTCTTGTACCAGTGATAACATTAATGGTAAAAAATCTTACAAAGCTTTTATGGAATCAACTTCAAATAATTTTGAGAAATTAATAAAATTTGTACAGGGGCCAACCCTAAATCCTTTAACACCAGTCAGAGACATTCCAAATATTTATAGTGGTCAGTATAGCCATACCTCTCAATTTAAAGATATAAATTCTCAAGCAGCTAGTGTTACTCCATGCAATTCAGAAAAATCATTTTTAGATCCTCTTTTACCACCAATCGTAAAATTAACACATAATTCTTCTAGTTGCACTGACAATGATAACCGATACATTTTATCTCGTCTGAGAGATAGCCAAATTTACAACAACGTTCGACTTTACCTCGCTTATCTATGTGATAAATCAAATTCAGTTTGTATCGAAGGTAAAACAAGAACAAATGTCATGATCGCAATCCAACAAGAAGGGCTCCCAACCGACATTGATACTCTACGTCATTTATATTTTAAGTTCCACGAAAATTTTGAAATCTCTGCAGAACAGGTAATATGTGATCTTTGCTCATATGCCTCTCATATAACCTCAAAGAGAATTTCATTTTTACAAAAATCTCGAGAAAATACTGATCAGTTTTTTCGTCCCTTTCCTCAGAAACAATCACCATTCTGGTAAGCCACACGCCAACATTAATAATAATTTAATTTACCCCAGTAACCTACCTCCTAGTTTATCCCAAAATTTGTCAATTTACTATCAAAACGTAAGAGGACTACGTACTAAGACGTCTCAAGTTTACGTTAACTCCAAAACCTTAGATTTTGATATTTTTGCACTGACGGAAACTTGGTTGATGCCATCTATCAATTCTTTAGAGTTATTTGACCAATCTTACACTATTTTTAGGAAAGATAGACATAGTAATACTTTAAATCCAGTTGTGCCAAAAGGTGGTGGAGTGCTTATTGCTGCTAAAAACAGCTACAACTCTAACGAGGTATGTCTAACTCAATTTCCAACTTTAGAGCTCATTGCCATAAAAATAGAATTCAACAATAAATCTCTTTTCATCATTAGCTGTTACATACCTCCAAATTCAGCTGTTAGCATCTATAATGAACTCATTATGGCTATTGACTACATTTCATCTCTACTGAATAATTTCGATGAAATGATAGTTTGTGGTGATTTTAACTTACCGAATTTATGTTGGAATCAACATGAGGAGGAACCCTTTATGATTCCGAATCAAGTTGCGTCCAAATTAGAATGTTTACTAATTGATGGTTTCAACTCAAATTACCTACAACAAGTATCTTCGGTAAGGAACTTCCAAAGCAAACAACTGGATCTCATTTATACCACAAATTGGATTAATCTCACTAATATTCACACTAGCCTCCCGTTAGTCAGTATTGACAAATTTCATCATCCACTTAGCTTCTCATACTGTTATATTAATCCTTATGTAACGCTGCCAACTATATCCTATCGGTATAATTTTTCTAAAACGGGCTTCTCTTCCTTGAACACTTACTTATTATCTGTCGATTTTAACACTTTATTTCAAAATTTAACCATTGACGATGCAGTAGTAAAATTCTATGAGGTGTTATTACATGGTTTTAATATGTATGTACCTCAAGTCCGTGAAAGAGGCTTTGATTCTAGCCCGCCATGGTTTAATCAGGACCTAAAGAAACTAAGAAATAAAAAAAACAAGGCGTGGAGAAGTTATTTAAAAAACAAAAACAACGAAACTCACATCAACTTCATAAACCTTTTTAATACCTTTAAATCGTTAGTAATATCTAAATACAATGATTACCTTAATGAAGTTGCTCTGAAACTTAAAAATAATCCTAAATCATTTTGGAATTTTGTAAATCTAAAGAGAAAGTCTGATCAATTTCCAAACTTCATGTCTTTTAATGGCCAAATCTCAGATAATTCAAAAATAATTTCTAATAACTTTAAAGACTTTTTTTCTAGTTCATATAGTAACACTTCATTCGAGGTAGATGAAGCAAATTTTCCCCATTTGAACTCCCTTCCAGACTTCCCAATTTCATCAATAGATCTTTCACACGAAAAAGTAAAAAAATATTTAATGGGGCTCAACAATGATGCGTTTCCCGGACCAGATAATGTACCAGAAAATGTACTGAAAAATTGTTCTGACTCGCTCACCCTTCCTTTAACTATTCTGTTCCAACAATCTTTAACACAGGGGATATTTCCTGATTGTTGGAAAAAATCATACATTAGACCTGTACATAAAAAAGATTCAAAAACCGAAATTACAAATTATCGACCTATTGCCAAACTTTCTTGTATTCCAAAATTATTCGAACTTATAGTGTATGATTCAATTTACAGTCACTGCTCGAGTATTTTAAATGCCAACCAACATGGATTTATGAAAGGTAAATCAACAGTAACAAACTTAATTGAATGTTGTTCACAATTCTTAAACACAATGGAGGCAGGATTCCAAACGGATGTCATTTATACGGATATGAGTAAGGCCTTTGATCTCTTACCTCATAGTGTCATAATTTTTAAACTAAAAAAACTAGGCTTTCCTCCTTTCTTAATTAATTGGATTTCCTCTTATATATGAAATAGAAGCTATAGTGTGGTCTTTAGATCCGCTGTATCTGAACCGTATTTCGCTAATTCAGGAGTCCCACAGGGCAGTCATATTGGCCCATTAATTTTTATTGCTTCTATTGATGACGTCTCATCCATAATCGTGAATAGTAAAATTGGTATTTATGCAGATGACATGAAAATCCATAAAATAATCCGAACACCAAATGATAATATTCAGCTTCAGGAAGACTTAAATGCTTTCGAGAAATGGTGCAATTATAACAATTTATCGTTAAATATCGATAAATGTGCTTTAATTACTTACACTCGACGTACCGCACCAATCATTGCAAATTATACTTTCACAACAAGAAATATTAAACGGTTTACACAATTTAAAGACTTAGGGGTGATATTTGATGATAAACTAACTTTTAAGCAACATTTTGATGTAATAGTTAATAAAGCGAACTCCATGTTAGGTTTCATTAAGAGATGGTCTAAGGAATTTGATGACCCTTACATTCTTAAATCCTTATACACTACTCTTGTCCGGCCTAATCTGGAATATGCCTGCCAAGTATGGTCGCCGCACTATTACGATCATATTAATAGAATCGAGGCTGTCCAAAAAAGATTTCTTAGGTTTGCATTGCATTACCCTGGTCTAATACAATGATTTTACCACCATATAGAGATCGTCTGCAGCTTATAAGCTTAAATTCTTTAGAATCTAGGCGTGAAGTAGCAGATATCGTTTATATTGTACAGGTCTACAATGATAAAATCAACTCAATATATATTAAAGACCTAATAGTTAAATATTTAAATTCACGAACACGCTTTCGTAATGAAAAAATATTTAATATACCTCTTCATCGTTCAAACTATGGTAAATACGAACCTATAAATAGAATGTTTATGACTTGCAATAACTATAAGGATTATTTCAGCCTGTCCTTTTCTAAAGAACAAGTAAAGAAAGTTTTGTTTGACCATATGTTACAATAAATAAATTTTATTATTTATGTACTATTATGTACATTTTATTTATGTACTATTTTATTTTATTTTAAATTATTGACAAAAACAATAAATAATTGTTTACTCTTTTTTATATTACTTAAATTAATTTTTAATTTATATTTAATTTATATTTATTAGTATTTTTAAACTTAAATTATGATAATATATATGTATTTAAAATCTAAGAAAATGTGTAACTATTTCTAAGTAAACTTTTGTAATTGTTTGAATTAAACGAATAAATAAATAAATTAACCGTTGTAAAATCTTTTTTATTGAACAAATATGTTCATCTAATGAGGTAGAGAAAATTAAAATGTCGTCTAAATATACGACACAAATTTTGTTAATAAAATCTTTTAGCACGTTTTTCATGAGGCGTTGAAATGTTGATGGTGATTTTTTCAAGCCAATAGGCATACGGGTGAATTCGTAATGACCAGTTCTAGTAGAAAAGGCCGTTTTGCATCTATCTTCTGGCTGGACTTCAATCTGATGAAATCCCTTTGCCAGATCAATAGTGGAAAAATATTAGAATTTACCTAATTTATCGAACAGTTCGTCAATATTAGGTATAGGGAATTTATCGTCTATAGGATTATCGTTTAGTTTCCGATTTTTTTGGGACAACCCAAATTGGAGCATTGTAAGGTGATGCACTATTGGTTATATTTCCCTGCTTCAACATTTCTTTTATTTGTTTATCGACTTCATTCCTGTGGATTTCAGGATATCGATAACTCTTTGTATATATTGGTGCATTATTTTTTGTCTTGATTTTGTGCTTTATTTCATTTGTGAAGGTTAAATTATTATTTTCATGGTAGAAAATGTCTTTATAACTGCTTAATACTTGTTTTATAGAACTCACATCTTCTGGCTGTAAATGTGCAGCGAAATTTATATCATAAGGATGTGGATTTAAAACTTCGACTTTGTTTGTGGAAAATAACGGATCATTAGTGTTAGCACTATCGAAATAAAATTCTTCGTCGTTATTTAGGAAAAAAGGTGTTTATGCATTTCGGATTTAAAGTACTATGACTTTGTCTATTATTATTGTTATTTGTATAATTTGATCTTTGAGTCTGTGTACTAGGTACATAATTTCTTTGATTAGAACTATGATAATTACTATGAGAAACATTTGTTTTATTTAGTCTGCACAAAAGATTGTTCAACTGTTTATAAAACTCTCCAACGGTAGAGTTGTAACGACAAACAGTTATATAGTCAATTAATTTAGAAGCTGAAGTTTTTTCACCATGATTTTTAACTAATATATTTTTTAAATTTGTCCACGTTTCTATTCGTCCATTAGATATCATACTATTTCGCGCGTCACCTACTATTCTGTCTTGTATGTAACCTAACATAATCTTTTTATTTTCGAGACTTAATTTTTCTATCATAGGTATCAATGCTTCTATTCTATCAATGAAATTGGCTAACATTTTTTTTTCGCCATTATATTGGTTTATACCAGTTATACATCTTATTAATAAATTAAACTGATCCATCTCAATAGTTTCATTCATTTTCTTGTATTTATTTAACAAATTTTGTGTGCAAAATAACTTAATCAAAATTACAAAAATGTATTTTATTTATTACTTTTGCTTATTACTCTTTTTCACAATTTATTATATCTACACTTGTAATATAATTAACTTTAACTAAAGGTATAATATTGTAACTAATATTTTTTTATAAATTTTTGTTTCTTAACTAAAATTGATTTATTTTCTTTTTCTTCTAAGTACCTTTGATGTTCTTGTTCTGAATGTTCAAACTGTTATAAGTGTTGTGGGATGGATAGGCGGCTGTGACGTTCACTGTTGTAGCACTTATGAATTTATTTTAAATTTTTTTTTTGTTATTACTGTCACTTTGAGCAATCGAAATATTACTTTCCAATATAAATTTAAAATTTAATTTATTTATTATTATATAAATATATTTTTTGTGTTTATATAATAATGTGTGTGCACTGTTGTTTTTGGTTATTAGATAGTTATCAATCACTAATTTTGAAGTAATTAACTTAATATAGCACTATCATTTAACTCTTGTTAAATGACATTAATTAAAATGAGTTCTAAGATTAGATTAGATTAGATTTAGGCTCGGGTCGGCAGAGTTCTGCCTGGTTACTGCAGCCGTTGGCTTATTGTAACTACCCTTTTCTTCTTACTCGTTTGATAGACCAGTACTGACAATGAAGTTGTACAGTCTTGTCAAAGAGATATTCCATGATTCCGATGGGGAGATGGTATAACTGCCAAAATGTATTAGCCTCTTATATAGTAGGGCTTCACATTCGCACAGTATATGCTCCGCTGTTTCGTCCTCATATTCACAGAATCTGCACAATCGTTCTTGACTTAGACCTAATGTGTGCAGATGTTTCCTGAGTCCACAGTGTCCAGTTAGGAAGCCCACCAGAGTTCTGGTTCTTCTTCTACTGCACATTAGTAGCTCTGTTGCTTTCTTTTACGATGGGCCTTGTATGAAGAGCTTCGAATGTCTAGGCCCTTCACTGTTCTTCCATTTATCTGAAAAAGATAGAAAAGTATTAGTTTTAATTTGTAATTTAAATAGGCATCGTGGTACACCACAAAATGGTTCTGGACCGAGGAGTGGTGTACTTGCGCCTTTTTTTGCTAAGAGGTCTGCCTCTTCATTTCCGTCGAATCCTACATGGGCCGGGATCCACGAAAGAATTAACCTATTATTAGCTGCTAGAGCATTTAGCATACTTAAGCATTCGCCTATTAGCTTCGATTTCAGCTGGTTAGAATTCAGGGCTTTTAGTGCCGCCTGGCTATCCGAGAAGATCGTTATCGTCTTGTTCATATATCTTCTTCGTAAGTTTTCTTCCGCGCATATTTGTATTGCATAAACTTCTGCCTGGAAGACTGTTGCTAGGGTACCTAGGCTTTTTGAAATGTTACACCTTGGCCTCTTTCCATATACACCGGATCCAACTCCTTCTTCCGTCTTTGATCCGTCTGTATACCATTCTAGCTCCGTTTCCAGGGGTCGGGTGGCTTCACAGTTGTTTCTGTCTGGAAACATTACCTTGAATGGTTTGTAGAAATCATAGATTATGTTACAATCATCCTTCGGCATATTTATATGCGCTATGTTGCTAGTTGCTTGGATGATTGCGGGATGACTTTTCAATTTTTGAGTGTCCGTATTACTAGATCCTAGTATTCTCAGCGCTCCGAATTTGGCTTCCTCTTCAATTGCTAGATGTAAAGGAACCAAGTTAAGCAGGACTTCCATCGCTGTCGTTGGTGTTGTCTGCATTGCCCCAGTGATGTTCAGGCAGGCCACTCTTTGTAGTTTTTCGAGCTTCTTCCTGATGTTTAGTTGGGATACTTTCCGCCACCAAACCACCGCTGCATAAGTTATAACTGGACGTACTATTGACAGATACATCCAGCTGTCTATTTTTGGACGCAGTCCCCATGTTTTCCCACAGATTCTTCTGCAGGTCCACAATGAGAGTTGCGCTTTTTTTAGAGTTTTCTCTAGGTGCACGTTCCATTTTAGCTTACGGTCCAGTGTCACTCCTAGGAATTTTGCTTCTTCAGAAAACTCTATTTCTTTTCCAAACAGCATTGGTTTCCTCAGTTGGGCCATGTTATGTTTATTACTGAATGGGATGATTATGGTTTTTTCAGGGTTGACTTTTAGTTCCTCCTTTTCGCACCATCTTTGGACTATTCCGCATGCGGTCTGTAGAAGATCACATTGAATATTTTCGAATTTGCCTCTGATGATTATTGCAAGATCATCTGCGTATCCTTGACAATCGAAGCCTGCCCTCTGTAGTTTATCCAGTAGTTTATCTACTACTAATGACCAGAGAAGGGGCGATAGAACACCACCTTGTGGACATCCTCGACTGGTTGTCGCTTTCATCTTCTCTTCACCTAGAGAGAGTTCTATTATCCTGCTTTTTAACATGGATTCAGTCCATTTACATATTGCGTTGCTTGCTCCCCTACTTCTCAATGCCTGTATCATTGACCTATGAGAAGTGTTGTTAAAAGCCCCTTCAATATCCATGAAAGCTACTATAGCCGTCTCCTTAGCTTTTAGTGATTTCTCGATCTTTTCTGTTAGATTTAGAAGTGCCATCTCTGTGGATTTGCCTGCTTGATATGCGTATTGATTTTTGTGAAGGGGATTGTTTGTCAGAATAGTGTCTCTCAGGTATCTCTCAATCACTTTTTCCAATGTTTTCAATACGAATGATGATAGGCTGATGGGTCGTAGATTTTTTGGGTCGCCGTTCAGCCTTTTGTTTGCTTTGGGTATGAATACCGCTTTAACTTGTACCCACGCTTTTGGTATGTGACCAAATACTAAACTAGCTTTAAAAAGCCTCGTTAGTATTAGTGTTAGTTTTTCTTCTCCCTCTTGTAGAAGGGCCGGGAATATTTCATCTGGTCCTGCTGACTTGAAGGGTTTGAAGGTGTTGATCGCCCATTTGACCCGTTCTGGGCTGATTATTGTAGCTGCCAGTTTCCAGTCTTCTTTTTGAGGTTTACTTTTGGACATACTGGTATCGTTATTATCATTTTCTAGTGTTGTAGCTCCAGGGAAGTGTGAATCTAATAGTATTTTTAGAGTTTCCGCTTTTGATTCGGCATAGCGACCATTGTCCCCTTTGAGGAGTCCTATGGCGCTTGGCTTTTCACTTGCTAAAACCTTGTGGATACGTGCTGCTACTGGAAGTTCATCTATTTCTTCGCAGAACGTCTGAAACGAGGCTTTTTTTGCTTTCCGTATTTCACGATTATATTCCGTGAGCGCCTTCGTATAAATTTCCCATTCTTGTGGACTTTTATTTTTTGCCTTGTTGTACAGTCTCATAACCTTAGTTCTAAGGTCGGAGAGATTGTTATTCCACCAGTTTACCTGTCTATTGCTGCGTTTTGTGCGCATTGGACAGTTTTCTTCAAAAGTGTCTATGATCGTCGATTTCATCATCATAGCCGCTTCTAGGTCCTCGGTATCTTTGATTTTCTTTGGGATCGCCTCTAGTTTGCTTTCTAGGTCGTTTTTATAAGACGTCCAGTTAGTTTTCTTTTTGGGGCGGTACATAATCGATAAAGGGCCTACTCCTACTATATCAAACCTAATATGTTTGTGGTCCGAGCAAGATGGCTCATCTGAGACGTACCAGTTACTTATTTTATTCGCTAAGAAGGGGGTTGTTATCGTTAGATCTAGAACCTCATTTCTTATTTTATTAACGAATGTTGGTTCATTACCCGAATTTGCTACTGAAAGATTATAACTAGTAATAAAATCAAGTAATGACTCACCCCTAATATTAATTTTACGTGCTACCCCAATTGGTATGATGAGCATTGGCGTCACATCCAACCAATAGCTGCATATTGTTCCTTCTGGCAAAGAGTAGCAGTCCTCTTAATTCAGGTGGAGGGCATTGTTGATCCGCAGCGAAGTATGGCGAACATACTATGATGTTTTTCAGCTCGCCTTTCGTTTCAACTATTGCCGCTGTTACGTCCTGTTGACACAATTCTGTAATTGGAACGTAATTAGTATCTTTATTAAATAAAATACAAGCTCTTGGTCTCGAGTTTGTATTATCATAAAGTAACTTACCTCCGGACACTCCTAGCCCACAGATCTTACCATTTGCTAGCCAGGGTTCCTGGATGAGCGCGATGTTAGCGCCTTCTTTAACAAACCTGCAGCTGATTGTTGCTGATGCGGCTTTGGCGTGCTGCAGGTTTGCCTGGATACATTTCCAGGACATCTTTATCTCCTTCGCGACGGGGGATTCCTAGAATCCGCCCTGCTTCTACCTCTATGGTTGAGGGGGCAGCGTGAAGCCTCTCTTCTCCTATGTCGGCTGGAGGCATCAATTCGCGCCGGCCTGCCATGTTCAACACGTCTCCAACCATCTTTCCTATCTCTAGAAGTCGACCTCCTTCTGGGCGCTTCTCTACGAGGGGACCTTCTACGTTCTGTCCGCTTCTCCCTGTCGTGCCTTCCTTCCCTTTTGTCGTCAGATTTGAGAGGTGGCCTGAACATCTTGCTGGTTTTACTAGTTCCACTGGTACACGGTACCGGTTCTGATGCTGACTTCACTACCTCTACCAGCGCTGGCATGGGTGTTGTTTTTGTTTCACCTCCTATCTTCTTGTTACCTGAGACAGCTGGTGTTGGTGCAGGTGTTCCCTGAACTGCCTGCATTTCACCTTGCTGTGTCTTGCCTGTTATTTCTTTTCTTTCTTCTTGATGTTTCCTTTCTATTCCACCAGCACGGATTCTCAGACGAAGATCTATCTTGTCGAAACCGAACCATGGTCTACAATCCATTCCTTGAATGATTCTAGCAGAGGCGTCATCTATTGAGAGAACCATACGATGGCCCTTCTCATTAGATGTCTTCTTCAGAATTCTCCAATTCTGGGTATGCAGGCCATCGTTCTGTCTGCCAAGTCTGTCCAGGATCTTCTCCTCATGAAGATTATCCTCATCAGGAAAGAACCCTGAACAAACCGCATGTACAGGAAAATCTCCGCCTTCTACCAACACTAAATCCGCCTCTTTGTAGGGCTTGATTTTTTTAATGGTTTCTTTCAGCCAACGCTTACTAGCATCGTCAGCGCAGTTTATTGATACCCATCCGGGTTTACGTGCACACCCAATGAATCGTACATGGGTGCCTCTGGGCAATTCGTCCATGGCGTTCAGGATCAACCTTTGGACTTTTCTAGCCTCCTCTTCGCTGAGCGCCCGCATAGGATATTGCCGTGGTAGAATACCTACTTTGGTATTGCTCGCAACCTCACTGTACGTTAGCTTGCTCTGTGTACTACTCTTGGTCCTCTTCATAGTCATCGGTGGCGTACTGCCGTCCGATCTATTTCGTTTCATACATAGAGAGCCGGATGCTTTCCGTGCTAACATATCCTCATACTCTTTGTCTAGTTTTGCCCTTGCTTCGTAGTATGGGATACCTGTGAAGATGATTTTCTTCAGCTTCTTCCTTGCTGCACCACACAACCTTCTGGGCTTCATATGTAAACCACTGGACGCTTCTTCGACATCTTCTTCCGCGTCAGAGGTTGGAGTATTTTCTATTACGGTGACGTTATCGTTGTCGTTATCTGATGACATTAAATAATCACTTTCGTCTTCCGTAGCTATTTCACTGGCGTCATTGTCTGTGTCGCCTAGTCTGGTTCTCTCGATCATCTCAATAGCATCTGCAAGTAAGGAGCCTGCATAAGCGGCCTCTGACATTGCGGATGCTATTGGTGCGTTAGGGATTGCCGTTGTTATTGTTGTTGCTGTTGCTGATGTTGAAGTTGTTGTTGTCGTTGCCTTATTTTTATTCGTTGCTGTAGTCGTCATTGTTATTCCTTTGTTGATTGTTTTTTGTTGTTTTTTTCCTTCCATAATTGTTCCCACGAGTATCGCGACAAAGTAGAGTCCACCATGGCAGAGGTCCGATACCATGGTAAGGCTGGTTAAAACCGGAGGTCGCCTGGTATCCGGAGTACACCGTTATCGACTGAGCTCACCCTCAGCCACGCAGCCCTCGGCACGGTACGTGTAACACCATTGGCTTGGTCGCGCACTGCAAATTCGGTCTGTGTCCATGTTTAATATGGACACAGTTCCAGGGGCCACCACGAGGAGGTAATGCAGGCACTTGGCTAGGAACTTCTACAGTTGCAACATTTTTACCCTAGGATACAAAATGCCTACCCTGTAGAATCCCCACCCCGACCCCCTCGAGTTGTAAGCACTTCTATCAAATTTATTTTTTATTATTTTAATTATCTTTAATTAAAAATGATTTTTTTTTTTTTTTTTTTAAACCGTAACTATAATTTCAATTATAGTTACGGTTTTCAATTATAGTTACTGCGCCAGTTATATGTCTTATAGAAATAATAACAATATTTATTTTTTCGGAAGCGATTTTATTTATGCGTAAGATTTGATGTTACAATTACAGTGTCTTGCTTAAAACTAAAAACTTAATTAAAAAATTGAAATTTAATTGTACTATTAAAAGAAACGAAAAATGCAGTTGATTTTAGGAGATTCATATTTCACATAATGTGTGAATTGTCATTAAGCTTTATTTTGAACATGAGATTTATAATTTATGTTATTTTAGATTTTTCTAACGAAAAATCATTTATTGTAATTATGTTACATTTTGACTGTGTGAATTGTCGAATAAGCGTTTATTCGACAATATATTTGTTTGAACCGTGTGAAACTTTATTTTAAATCTCATAAATAATATTAAATATAATATTATATAACAACATAAAACGAGAAACAACCAAAAGAAGAAAACAAATCGAATTTCAGCTATGCCTAGACGTTGGACCAGAGCAGCGGCAATAGCGTCCACTTATAATTATTTTGGTTGTTTAGGTGTTTTTTTTATATTTAAAAGAAAATTATTTTGAAGTGTAGGTACCGGTTGCTGGTTCCCGTCCTGAAAAGTCCGGAGCAGGAATTAGTTTTTAACTAGGTACTGTGAAAATTTGTTATTTAATTATTATTTATTGGTTGTGTACGATTTATTTTAATTTTTTTTGTTGCTTTTGATGAGGTTTTTTTTGTTAAATTATTGTTTTTTTCAATATTTTTAACAACCTTAGATAAATTTAGTAAACATTTATATGTGTCTAAATTAAGTGATCTGAATTACAATTGTTCAGGCCTTAAAATTTAGAAATGCATTATTCGGAAAACACAAAAGGTTTATATTCGATAACGAGTTCGATAGTTTAAATCTAAAAGATTTTTGTAGACAAGAAAATATTTTTGTAAATTTTATTTCTCCACGAGGTCACACAGGTAATTCCGATATTGAAAGAGCTCATGGAACTATTAATTAACATATTAAAATTTCAAACTTGACCGAACCTGATTTAGATATAGAAAGTAAAATTTTAAAAGCAGTTGAAGTATATAACAACACAATTCATTCTACAATTAGTGCCAAACCTATAGATATTGTTAACGGTAAAATTGCAAATTTTGAAATAATTAAAAATAGAATGTTAGAAAAGAAAAAGAAAAATATTACAAGCTTTAATATTCCTAACATTGTAACAAGATGATAATTTTGTCTAAAAAAAATTACCACCTGTTATCTTAAGCTAAGTCGGAGGAGGTAACTTCGGAGTTCTAGTGAAGTGGGCGCCAGGTCTAGGGTTACCAACAGCGCATCACACGAAAAACGCTAGACCAAAATTTGTATACTAGAACTCCTTGGACCACTGGGATTTCCTCCTAAGTGTGCCAGCCACGCTCAGCTTGTGGGGCGTGAGTCGACCAGTGATCCAACGGCAATCAATAAAACAACATGGCGATACTTTGTAATATCTGGCCCAATCTTTGCAATCTTATTTTAAACTAATCCCCTTGGATACCTATATGAGGGTATCCCCGATTGGTTGTAGGAATATTATATAGGTAAGTCCAATCCAATAACCTTAGCTAAAGAGCCTGAGTTAAACTAAATTAGCTAAAGAGCCTAGTTCAGTTGGATTGGAAGTATATTATTTTATTATAATGATGGCGAGTATCCTATTTAAAATAAAACAATCGATTTGACTTTCCAGTAAAAAGTGAATCTTTATTTAATTTTATGTTCTTTTTATACCCTAAATCTATTCGTTACATACTTATTAATTATTCGTTACTTATTTCTAATTATTGATAATATTTGCTAACGCCAGCAATCCTTAAATTTCTTTATAATTATTATTAGTTTCAAATATTATTTAAAGTATTGCACATATAAATATATATATATACATATATATATTTACATGATTGCAATAATGTTCTCTGTATGTATACCACACAAAACATAAACATATTTGGTGATATTTTGTAATCAAACAAAGTGAAAGTCGATGTCCGTTTGACCTACACTTTTGTTTACATTAAAACATAAACATATGACGAATATTTTCGTATATGTTTAGTGGCATATATCACACCACCCCTCCTGGCGGAAAAGGAGAAATCTTATCTTTAAGTAAATTCCTTCTTTCTAGCGTTAACAGATATTTTCCAAAATATTTTAAATTTATATTGGTTTTTTTTTTTCAATTACATTCTTGTTTTAACTTTCTTTATAAAACTTATATTCTTATTTACTTATTTATTTCTAATTTTTTTTTTTTTTTTAGATTTAATATTTCTATTTCTATTTATTAATATTCTTCTTTTATTTATTTTATTTTAATAACATCTCATTTCTACTTAAATTTTTTTTTTCTCTATTGTTAAATCGTTAATTTATTTATTTTTCATCATTAATTTATGAAAAACCGGTATAAACCAACCGCTCCTAAATTAAATTACTTTCTTTAAAATAATTCGTTGCTCAATCTTGTATTATGTTGACTGAATATAATTTTAAAAATTTTTCAGCATTCAATCCATAATGCCTTCGAATGTTTGATAATTTTTCAAACTAACTACTAATGTTTCATAATTTTATTAATATGATTAATAACCTAATTTCTATGCCTATATCTATACTCTAAATCGTATACATATATATACTCTTATATATACTCTATTTACTTACTATCTATGGGTTTCCAGGGGTCCCCTTCCCCCTAAATTTTAAAAGAACAAATTTTAAAATCTATAAACTAACTCTCCGTTAATATCATTAGATATGTGTAATATGGTTTTAGCCTATTCTTATGTACTACTACTTTCTTTCTATCTGTCTTTATCTCGCAGTTTACACCTTTATTTCCTACTACTTCATATGGACCAATATATATTGGATCCAACTTCTTCCTATTTTCGTTTCTTAATATCACTAGACTCCCTGCTTCGTATATACTATCCTTTACTCTATAATCTTTATCAAATCTATTTTTTCTCTCTAATTTCTTTTTACCTAGTACTTCTCTCGCGTCTCTATGAGCTATTTGTAATTTGTTTTTTAAATCGATATTGTAGTCTTCGTAATTGTAAAGTGGTTCTACTTTATTTGTAAGATTTGATGGTAGTTTGCATTGCTTTCCGTATACTAATTCGTATGGTGTATAGTTTGTTTCAGAGTGTACTGCTCTGTTATAGCAAAATGTATAATATGGCAACCATTTATGCCAATCTGAATGATTTTCAGTAACATATGTTCTTAAATACGCTCCTAACACCTTATGCGAATTTTCCAATGCTCCTATGCTTTCATGATGATATGCAGTAGAAAATATTTGGTCTATTTTCAGCATCTTACACATTTCTTTAAATACTTGACTCATAAATTCTGTTCCTTGATCCGAAGCTATCTTCTTTGGTACTCCATATTTTAAAATGAAATTTTCTACCAATCCTTCAGCTACGGAATTTGCTTCTTTGTTCTTCAATGAAACATTTTCTATAAACTTAGTCAATTCGTCTTGTATGGTAAGTATATATTTATACCCTTCTTCTGTGTCATCTAAAGGTCCTACGAGGTCTACAAATATTTTCTCAAAGCTTGTCTCGCTGGTTGATGTTATGACCATTGGTTGTTTTTTCACGTTTATGTGTTTGTTTCGTTGACATGTTTCACAATGCTTAACAAAAGTTGCTATATCCTCTTGCATTCCCGTCCAAAAGTATTTGCATTTAATATTTTTAATCATACGGTTAATACCTGCATGTCCACTTGTTGATAATATATGATAATCGTTTAATAGTAGTTTCTTCATACCTGGGTCAGTTATCCTTATCAAATCCTTCATAATGTGCACTTTAATATTCATATTTTTAAAAATTTCGTTCAATTTCTTTTTCATATTATTTAAATTGTTTTGTCGACGGCCGTCATTCAATTTTAATAATTCAGTTTTCGAGATATATAAATCTCCTATTTTTAATGGACCAATGATTTTCTGCACATCTTTCCACATCAATCTGCCGAATGTTGTGTTCTGATTTTCTGTGCTATCTTTTGGTTTAACCATTAATAAACAATTCTTCTTCGGTATGTATGCTAATATTTTATTTGGACCCATAATTATTTCTTGTTGATTTTTTAATTTTTCTATCTCCTCTTCGAAACTATCTACTATTTTTAATTCGACTAATTTTAAACCTGTTGATGGTGGTTGTAATAACTCATCTATAATTTGCTCATCCGTTTTTTCATTGTCTTCAGCCTCTTTGGTTTTTGATCTGGTCATTATTAGAATTTTTAAATCCCCAGATGATATTTGTATTCTACTTAAAGCATCTGCGGTACAATTCTCTTTACCCGGCGAATATTCTACATAGAAATTATATTCTTCTAACAAAAGTCTAAATTTTGTTAATCTCGATGATGGTTCTTTGAGTGAAAACAAATAAACTAAAGGTATATGATCTGTCAAAATTTTGAACCGTCTTCCAAATAAATATGGTCTATAATGCTTAATAGCCCATACTATAGCTAGCAGTTCTTTTTCTATAGTGCTATAATTTTTCTCAGCACTATTTAATGTCTTACTTGCATATGCTATAGGTCTATCGTCATTATTTGAAAGTACTGCTCCTAGAGCAAAACCTGAAGCGTCTGTTCTCAATATAAATTCGCCTTCAAAATTTGGGAATTGTAAAATTTTTGGATTTATCAAAAATTCCTTGATTGCTTCGAAAGCTTCGACACAATCTTTTGTAAAGTTAAATTTAATAAATTTTCTGTAATAGTATGCAAATGCAACGAATCTCCGTACTTCGTCCGCATTTTCTGGTTGTGGAAATTTTCTAATGGCGTCATATTTTGATGGATCCGGCCAAATGCCTTTCTCCGAAATTATATGACCTAAATATAAAACCTCCTTCCTTAGAAAACTACATTTTCCAGGATGAATTTTCAAATTTACATCTCTGAGCCTTTGAAAAACTTTGATTAGATTTCTGTTATGGGATTCTAAACTATTCCCGAAAATTATCAAATCATCCAAATATACAAAACAAATTTTCAAACCCATTGGTAATCGTGTCAATTGGTAATGTCCATTTTCAGTGGAAAACGCAGTACATGGTCTACTTTCTTTATCTAACTCCATTTGATAATAACCCTGACTAAGATCTATGCATGAAAAGTATTTCGCGCCTCCTACCATATCATATATATCGGTAATATTTGGTAGTGGAAATTTATCATCCTCAATAACGTCATTAACTTTTCTATAATCGATTACCATCCTAAATTTTTGTAATCCCGTTATTGGATCCTTTTTCTTTGGTACTATCAATACTGGTGAATTCCATGCTGATTTTGATGTTTCTGCTATCTTATTTTCCACCATTTTCTGTATTTCTTCCTGAATATCCTTTTTCTGAGAGTGTGGTACTCTGTATGGTTTTGTATATTTAGGTGTTGTTCCTTCTTTTAATTGAATTTTAACTTTATCAGCATTTGTGATTGTTAATTTGTCTCCATTTAAATGAAAAATGTCGTTAAATTTGGTACAAATCTGTTTTACACAATTTATTTCTTCTGCGTTTAAGGTGTCATAATTAATGTCTTCTAACAGTTTCTCTGCACGTGTTGGTGGTTTTTCTTCTGATAGATCGTAATTTAATATATAATGGTCGTTTAGACTAAAAGATTCTGGTTCAATCCAGTTTAATTTTACGTCACTATCTCTTGTGTTTAATATTTTGATTGGTATTTTACCCTTTATGGTTTGGGATATCGATCCAGCCATGAAAACCCCTTCGCATAATTCTGATTGATGAAATATGCGTTCACCTGTTAATTTTGTGTCTATCCAATAGGTAGCTTCACAACGTGGTTTTACCATTATGGTATTGAAATTTTCTTTACTTATTATTGGTAAAATGATTTTTTCATCATGTATATTAAGCTCAAGAATAAATTTTTCCAAATTTATTTTGGCTTGAAAATCTTTTAGAAAATTTGCTCCCAAAATACCATCTACTGGTACGGGAAAATTATTTTTAACAATATGAAAATTGTAATCAATGTTTATTGATTGAAAATTTAATCTATTAACACAAGTCCCTAATGTTTCGAGATGTCCCGAAATCCCATGAATAGTTGTTTTATTATTTATATTTATTCTATTGTCTGCTAAAATATTTTCTTTAATGGTACAGATGGATGCAGCCGTGTCTATTAAAAATGTCGCGTTTTTGTTATTTATTTCAATGTCTATATTGAAATTTGAAATATGTAGTGTGAAATATGTAGTGTGAAAATAACGTCATCGCCTAATTTTTGTAATCCCCTCCCGATTGGTTGGCTGCCCCCTCGGTGGGTTGCTCGTTTCCCTTTTCGGTAATTGCGAGGATTCTTGGATTTGGTACATTTTCGTTGGCTGTTCTGTTGTTATAATTGCCATTTCCATTTCCATTTTGACGTCTATTTCCTGTATAATTTCTACTGCCGTTATTATTTGAATTATTATTATTATTGTTGTTATAGTTCCGATTATTATTGTTATTATTATTATTGTTATTATAATTTCGATTATTATTGTTATTATTATAATTTCGATTATTGTTATTATTTTTATTATAATTTGAATTATTACCATTATTTCTATAATTATTATTATTATTATTATTGTGATTATTATTATTTCTGTAATTATTATTTCTATTATTGTTGTATCCGTTATCATTATATCTATTATTTGAATTATTATTATATCTATTACTATTTTGTCTGTTTTGGTTATTATTATAATTATTATTTCTGTTATTCATATATCTCATTACTTCGCTGGATCTTTCGGTACCGGGATCCAATTCAAGTAGATGATTACAGGCTTCCTTAAATTCTGTATATCTATTACAGTCCAACACAATTTTGTACCTGTCGTTAACTCCCTTTTTTAGAAAAGCTAAACCCCTTCGGTTATTCGCTGCTGTTAATGTTGGTCTTGCCGTTTCGCTTTGTTGCTGAACTTCCAATTCAGTCATGCGTGAAATCAGACCTTCAATGTCTGTGATGAATTCTCGCATTGGTCGATTTCCTTTCTTAGTATTATTCAATTTATTTTGAATAATTTCAATAGAGTCCTTACAACCACATTTTGTTTTTAGTATATTTTTCAGTTCCGAAAAAGTGGTAACTATGGTTGTTCCAATTTCTGTTAGTGCTTTGCCTTGTATTTTGCATTTTGTTAAGAATTTTATCAATATAGCCCGATCTTCAGCTTTCAATATGTCGTGATAAAATTCTACGCTGTTTATAAAATCTCTGATTTTTTCTTCTCTTGTCTCTTCTTTTTCTATGTGGGTAGCTTTTGCGCCACATTAAAATCAAAATTAGCTATCCTGCTATTTGATTCTTCCACTATATTTTCTGTTAATAAATCTTCTGACTCCCTATAATAGTCTTCGTTACTTAACTCCTCTTGTTTTATTTCTGGTATTGGTTCTTCTGTATTTTCTTCCTCACTCTCTTCTCTTATTGTTTCGTTAAGATACTCTGCAGATTTGTCATCTAAAATTTTACTGACTTCTTCGTATAATTTAACGAATTTTTCTTTATATGTTAGCGCTAATTGATTGTTTACTATATAAACTTTTCTCCAAGTTTCAGAAAAGTTTGTTTTAATCTCCTGAATAAAGGCTATTTTACTTAAAATATACTCAGAACTATACTTTCTATTAGGTCTTTTCTTAAAATTTGTTAATATACTCTTTAAATTACTTATCCCATTATCTAATATACTTATCATATTCTATATTATATATATATACTGTCATTCTACAGTAATTATTATTATTTACCCAAATACTATTTATATCCTATACTATAATTTTATTATTATTGTTTATTAAAACATAGTTATTTATATAAAAAAAAAATTCCTCTAATTTATTTATATTTACTAAAAACTCTCCTATTCATATACTGTTATTTTTATACTAACATACTGTATTTATACTATAATATCCTAATAAAAATATTTTTCAAAACAAAAAATCTATAGTACAACCTTCCGAAAAATTTATATATATATAGAATACCCTTCGGGGTTCATATATAAATTCCATAAATATAAATTCTTGTGATGTAAAGTGGAACGAAAGTGGAACGATTTTATATATATATATATATAGACTACCCTCAGGCGGTCGCTATATATATTTGTATCTATTATGTGCCTACACTAATCATATAGAAAAACTTAGTCGGTACCCAAACCTAATGTATTTTTTTTTTAAACTATCTATTTTTACTACTAAAATATTATGTTCTACATTTAGTTACTATTCTACTCATAAATTTAGTATTTATTCGGTGATTTGAAAAATTCCGACTACGTGGTACATAGAAGAAGTTTTACTTCGAACTTACTATGTGACCCAATTTAATTGAACAAAATTACTACCAATTCGAATGATTAAAAGATTGAATGATTAAAATCTTCATTAATAAATATTTTTGCATGAATGTATAAAAATTAAATTACGCAATTATAATTTGTCAATTGCTTTGAATATTTCCAGAACTTCTTTTGTTAAGATCGCGTTTGGCACGGCTACTAATTTATTATGTATAAAATTTACGCTAATATTTATTGGGTTATGTAATTTTCCGTTAATATTCTTAGTTTTATGGCCTGCCATTTTCAATAATCAAAATAAATTCGTTAAAAAAAAATTTTTCAAAATATTTTTCTACAATATTTAAATTATACTGTGGCAAGTGTTACTTGCCGTTTAATGTTATTATCTAAATATTTCTTTGCTTTATACAATACGAAATAAATCACGATAACCAGTGCTAAGATAATAATTATTAATTTAATGTCCGAATAGCTTCTTTTACTATTATCAACACTGTTGGTGGATACACCAGCATTGTTATTAACAAAGATTTCTTCCTCTTTGGTGGAAGAATTACCCATGTTAAAAAAAAAATATTATTATCAACACAATGCAAAGAGATATTAAAATTTATATATAATATTTAAATTTACGTAATGTTACGCTATCGAAAAGAATTTTCAAGAAAAAACAAGAATCATTCACGATACAGATACAGATATATGTATAAAGTAATTTATTTACTTTTGGGTTATGGTTTATTTTGGGTTATGGTAATTCGGTTTTTTAAAAAAAAAATTATTTCTAACTAAATGATTTCTAAATTATTCTATATATTATGTTCATTACTAATAATGAAAATTTTCCATATAACATGTGTTATGTATATATCAAAGTATTTGGAATTTGATATTTTCGTTTTATTTATATTTTTTTTTTTTAAATTTCGTTATTTTTCTTTTTCAAGTGCAATTGACCCTTCATTTGTCATATTGCATATTTATTTATAAAAGTAATTCAAATTATATATTGTATATACGTATTATTATTTGTTTTCTTAGATATACATATATATTACCTAAATATTGTCTATATACTTTGTTTTTTTTTTTGATATTTAGTTCATATTTATTATTTTTTTTTTTAATTACATATACATAGGATATTTATTTCATATTTATTATTTTCTTTAACATTACATATACATAGGATATTTATTTCATATTTATTATTTTCTTTAAAATTACATTTTTTTTTTTTTTTGAAAAATACATATATATATTTATATTAATTTATCTATTTATTTATATTTATTTATTTAAATTTCTGTAGGGAAACCGTCAAAACAACTCGTCCAACTTGTTGGTGTTGTTTTTCCTTCTTTCTTTTTCTGCTGCCTGCTTCGCTTTGGCCAGCGCCTTAAATCTTTCTTTCTCCTCCGGTTTTACAGCTAATCTTTGCAGTCTCTTCAGTTCGCCAATCTCCTTCCTGGATTTTGCTGCCTTTCCTCCTCGTTTCTTGATTTTTATTGGAATTGGTACTGCCTCTACGACGTTGTTGTTGTTGCTGCAATGTTTTCTTCTGTATTCCTCCAAACTGATTGGTCTTGGACCAGCCTTCTTATCTTCTTCTAGTGCTCTTTTTAAATCGCCTCCTGGCAGGATCGCCATGTAATATCTGGCCCAATCTTTGCAATCTTATTTTAACCTAATCCCCTTGGATACCTATATGAGGGTATCCCCGATTGGTTGTAGGAATATTATATAGGTAAGTCCAATCCAATAACCTTAGCTAAAGAGCCTGAGTTAAACTAAATTAGCTAAAGAGCCTAGTTCAGTTTGATTGGAAGTATATTATTTTATTATAATGATGGCGAGTAGCCTATTGAAAATAAAACAATCGATTTGACTTTCCAGTAAAAAGTGAATCTTTATTTAATTTTATGTTCTTTTTATACCCTAAATCTATTCGTTACATACTTATTAATTATTCGTTACTTATTTCTAATTATTGATAATATTTGCTAACGCCAGCAATCCTTAAATTTCTTTATAATTATTATTAGTTTCAAATATTATTTAAAGTATTGCACATATAAATATATATATATACATATATATATTTACATGATTGCAATAATGTTCTCTGTATGCATACATATAAATGCATTGGAATACATGTGTTATTAACATGTATACCACACAAAACATAAACATATTTGGTGATATTTTGCAAACAAACAAAGTGAAAGTCGATGCCCGTTTGACCTACACTTTTGTTTACATTAAAACATAAACATATGACGAATATTTTCGTATATGTTTAGTGGCATATATCACAACTTCCACAAACATTTTCCAACATAGAAAATTTTTCAACCAATTTTATGCAGTATCACCATAAGGAAGAGGACAAAGAAAGGAACAGAAATCCATCGCAATCCATCCTGGGGAATTATAGTATAAATCAGCCAGTCATTTATAAAAGAAAGTCAACGGAAAGAAAAAAAATCCAACCACAACACAGCCCAGCAAAAATAAAAAAAAAATTTTTGGAATTTTCAAAAAAAATAATAAATAAAATTCCACATAAATTATAATAAATAAAAAACGATTAATTTTTTTTAAAGGTCTTGAAGAATATATCTAGTTGAATTGTTGTTTTGCTTCATATTAAATATAATATGAAGCTTTGTGGTGCAGAGCAAATTTCGAAAATCAGCCTCATACCTGTACCCCCCTTCATTTTACTAGTGAAAGAATTTTTATTGGACTATTAAAATTGTATTTTTAGTATTTAAAATGATCATAGCATATGAAACATTTAATATACGGCCTATTATCTTATAAATTAGATATAATAGGTTAGTATCTTTCGAAATCATTCAAAATTTTCACCCCTTTCCCTTTTTATACGGGCGAGGGGGTATATTTATAAAACAAGATGCAACACCTCCTCGGGGAACTGGATTGGAAAAATAAGAAATAAGTTTTTTTTTAATACTATTTTAGACCTTATGCGAAAAATTTGTTTCCGTACCTGCAACACACTCTATTCTTCATCGCTTAGAAATGCAACATTTCAAAATTTATTATATAGTTTATGAAAATTTAATTTTTGGAACTTAAAATGACTATAAAATAAGCCACAGTTTAGATATAAACTTGAAATTTATAAATTGGGTGCAATACGTTCGTGGTAATCTAAATCACTCCAAATTTTAATCTGCTGCTCTTTTTTGGTGGAGGAGGGGGTATATTTAGAAAACAAGCTCCATGACTTCCGCGGGAGGCTAATTTCAAAAAATGAAAAAATACTTTTTTAACAATGAAATTTTACACCTTGTATAAAAAAATCAGTCCCACCCCGTCAACCCTCTTTATGTCAGTTGTATTTGAATTTCGATATTTTCAAAGTAAAATTTTTGAAATTCAAAATGGCTATAAAATGGTCCAGAGTTTATGTACGACTTTCTTACTTCTATGCCAGATACCATAATTTCAAACCTTGCGAAATCACTTAAAATTATAAACCACCATTTTATTAAAGTAGAGGAGGGGGTGTATTAATGAAATAATAAATATACCCTATGCGGGAGACTATATCAAACAAATTAAAAATTGGTTTCTTCATAATACTATTCTACACCTTGTACATAAAAACGAGACCTGTACCTTCAACCCTCTTCATTTTGCAGGGGTAAAAATTTCGACATTTTAAAAATTAATATTATATTGGATATACAATTTCGAGTATTTATTTATTGAAACTTAGTAATAATTTCAAATTGTACAACATTAGTAGTTTTGAAAAAATTATTACTTTTAATTTTATATATATTACGTGGTTCATGAAATTCAAATTTTTCGCAAATAGATTAGATATTAGCTTTGAAATATAGTTATAGCGGACCCTTTTTTAAAAGATTTCCCCACCTACCTACGAAAAAAAAAGCTGCCAAGTTGGAAGAGTGCTTCATATACCCTTTTGATCCACCTAGGATTTAGTGAAAACGAAGATTTAAATAAAAATTATGATTTTTACAAAACTCCCAAAGTTGTACAATTTAAAATTACAATCAAGTTTTTATAAATAAGTACTCGAATATGTAATACCATATTTATACTAAATACTCGAAATGTAATATATATATGTGTTTATTCTATAAATTTCGAACTTTTTGCACCTGTAAAATGAAGAGGGTTGAAGGTACGTGTCTCAATTTTGTATAGAAGGTGTAGGTGTGTATTTTTGAGAAAAAAAGGTGTGTATTTTTGAGAAATTGGGTGCAATAGGTTCGTGGTAATACAAATCACTCCAAATTTTAACATGCTGCTCTTTTTTGGTGGAGGAGGGGGTACATTTAGAAAACAAGCTCCATGCCTTCCGCGGTGGGCTAATAAAAAAAATGAAAAAATACTTTTTTAACAATGAAATTTTACACCTCGTATAAAAAAATCAGTCCCACCCCGTCAACCCTCTTTATGTCAGTTGTATTTGAATTTCGATATTTTCAAAGTAAAATTTTTGAAATTCAAAATGGCTATAAAATGGTCCAGAGTTTATGTACGACTTTCTTACTTCTATGCCAGGTACCATAATTTCAAACCTTGCGAAATCACTTAAAATTATAAACCACTATCTCATTAAAGTAGAGGAGGGGGTGTATTAATGAAATAAGCAATATCCCCTATGCGGGAGACTATATCAAAAAAATTAAAAATTGGTTTCTTCATAATACTATTCTACACCTTGTACATAAAAACGAGACATGTACCTTCAACCCTCTTCATTTTGCAGGGGAAAAAGTTCGACATTTTAAAAATTAATATTATATTGGATATACAATTTCGAGTATTTATTTATTGAAACTTAGTAATAATTTCAAATTGTACAACATTAATAGTTTTGAAAAAATTATTACTTTTAATTTTATATATATTACGTGGTTCGTGAAATTCAAATTTTTCGCAAAGGTCTTAGATTAGATATTAGCTTTGAAATATAGTTATAGCGAACCCTTCTTTAAAAGATTTCCCCACCTACCTACGAAAAAAAAAGCTGCCAAGTTGGAAGAGTGCCTCATATACCCTTTTGATCCACCTAGGATTTAGTGAAAACGAAGATTTAAATAAAAATTAAGATTTTTACAAAACTCCCAAAGTTGTACAATTTAAAATTACAATCAAGTTTTTATAAATAAGTACTCGAATTTGTAATACCATATTTATACTAAATACTCGAAATGTAATATATATGTATATGTGTTTATTCTGTAAATTTCGAACTTTTTGCCCCTGTAAAATGAAGAGAGTTGAAGGTACGTGTCTCAATTTTGTATAGAAGGTGTAGGTGTGTATTTTTAAGAAAATAATTTCTCATTTTTTCAATCCAGTCCCCCGCTGAGGTGCTGGAGCCTCTTTCACAAAATTACCCCCTCACCCATAATAAAAGGGAAAGGGGTAAAATTTTTGGCGGATACGGAAGTTTTTTTGCTGATTCTGAAACCCTGACATCTAAAACGTCCAATAAAATTTACAATATATGAAGCAATATATATATATTGTCTTATATCATAAATTAAACCATTCGATATAGATAAGAATTTGATCATTTTTTACCATTCGTATAAATTTTATATAAATAACATCATAAGTTTTATATAAGAACATAAAATATATTTACTTTTAAATTGTGAAAAACACGTAGTTTTATAAAATATTATAACTTTTAGTTAATTCCTTGTTTTTATTAAAGCCTAGGTTGATCTAAAAGGGGATATGAAGCACTCTTCCAACTTGGCAGCTTTTTTTGTTTGTTTTTATTTTATTAATATATAAAAAAAATTAAAGAAATATAGTTATAAATAATTAAAAAAATATATATATATATGTATGTGGTGTACGTAATATTTTTAATATACTTAATATAAAAAAATTCTCTCTATCTAATTCTTTTAAATAAATTATCAATAAATAACAAAAAAAAATATTGTTCGAAATTACTTTACAAAAAAAAATCTACTTTACCAAAAAAAATTACTAATAATTTAAAACTAAAAAAAACAAAGCAAATGCAAGTAATAGAAATAAATTAATCGTACACCACCAATAAATAAATAATTTAAATAAACAAATTTACGGTACCTGAGTAAACTGCTTCCTGCTCCGATATGTCAGGACGGGAACCAGCACCCTGTACCTACACTACAAAAAAAAAACAACCACCAAAAACAACCAAAAATAAAAAAAAAAGCCGCTGCAGTTGCCGCCACTGCTGCTAGGATGCTGCTCCGACGTCTAGGAATTTAGAATTTGTTTTTTTTTCTTTTTCTGGCTTATTGGATTTTATAATTTTTCTTTTCACTAACCATTAATGTTTATTAGAATTAATGCTGCACTGTCTATGACCGCGACGGACACGGTAATTTAAATATTTTCCAATTAATTTTGTTTTTGTTTTTTAAAAATATGTTTTGAATTAAATATCCAAAAATTTCAATTCACTTTGCTAATTTACAGCATATTATTCAGTATTCTTATTAATTTTCCGGAATATTTGTTTTTTTACTTTCCCTTTTATGAATTCACACTTCCAGTATATATATATATATATATGTCGGTATGTCGGTATGTTGGTGTGTCGGTATCTCCTTACCTGGCCATAACTCTTAAACGGCTTGACCGATTGAGCTCAAATTTGGAAGTTGAGCTCGTGCCATCAAAGGCTTGGTACCCTATAAATTAGGGCCTTTTTGAGTACCAAAGAACCATGTGGGGTATCAAATGAAAGGTCCTGACGAGTACATCTCATTGGATGGTAGTCCGGGGAGCGCCGTGGGTCATGTCGGGCCCAAAACGGGGGCAATATTGGGCTCCATAATACAAGAAATCATGTGGGGTATCAAATGAAAGGTCTTGACGAGTACATCTCATTGAGCGGTAGTCCGGGGGCGCCGTGGGTCATTTCGGGCTCAAAAGGGTGGCAATGTTGGGCCCTATAATACAAAAAATCATGTGGGGTATCAAATGAAAGGTCTTGACGAGTACATGTCAATGAGGGTAGTCCGTGGGGCACATTCGGTTATACGGGACCCCCAATTGGGCCAATTTGGGCCCATTATACAAAAGGGTATCAAATAAAGGTCTTGAAGAATATATCTAGTTGAAAAGTCCTACAGGCACAGTGGGGCATGTGGGCTCCAAAAGTTGGGCATGTGGGCCCATTATAAAAAAACCATGTGGGTCATCAAATGAAAGGTCTTGAAGAGTACATGTCAATGAGGGTAGTCCGTGGGGCACATTCGGTTATACGGGACCCCCAATTGGGTCAAGTTGGGCCCATTATACAAAAGGGTATCAAATAAAGGCGTTGAAGAATATATCTAGTTGAAAAGTCCTACAGGCACAGTGGGGCATGTGGGCTCCAAAAGTTGGGCATGTGGGCCCATTATAAAAAAATTAGGCGGGGCATCAAATTAAAGTTCTTGAAGAGTAGTCGGAGCAGTACCCTGGGTCATGTGGAGCCAATTATACAAAAATACATGGGCCACATGTGGAATTCCAAATCGTGGGCCATGAGGAGCTCAAACAAATCATTCCCTAGTTGTCAAAGTATTTAAATATTTTTAGTCGGTCAAATCAATAAATATTTGACCGACTAAAAAGTGTAAAATAAAAAATATAAATAAAAAAAGGTTTTTTTAAAAATACTTTCCCTTAAAGAAAAATTCAACTAAAAGGTAATAAAGAAGCAAATAATACCACATCAATGTTTTTAAAATAAATTTTTTTTTTCAGGTTTTTAAATCCTTTGAGTGGACCACATATTGTTTTAAAGTGTCGGAATCTTTTACCATGTAGCACACTTGACCTTTTTCGGCGACAATGGTACATTTTGTCCAGGGTTTTGCAAATTTCGCTGTAATATTTTTTTGGAAATCGGTTAAAACGTGAGTTCGACGGTAAACAACTTACCCAGGTAAGTACTTTTTAAAATTTTTATTGGATCGCAGATTATAAGTTTTTTCGTGCCTTTGTTGTGCGTTTTCCAGATTCCTGACCATCGCATCATGTATATCATGACGTCGATGCTCCTGGTCAATAATGATATTCTCATTCAGCGAATTTAATTTACGAAGCAACTCGTAAGAAGTACCGTCAGTCATCATATGATATCCGAATGTAAGGTAGAATGGCGAAAACCCAGTAGCGTCATGGACGAAATTCCGCAGAGCGCACGCAATGTGACTCAGCTTGTCATCCCATTCTTTATGGTTGGTTTTTTCTATATACATTCGGATAGCAGTGACGATGTTCCGATTGACTCTTCCCGACGCATTAGCCTGAGGATGGTACGGAGCGGTAAATTTGTGGTTAATATTGTAGGTTTTTATTAATTTTTCATATACTTTTGCAGTGAATTGCACACAGTTGTCAGACAACAACACTTCTGGAATGCCGAAAAGATGGAAAACTTCGGATTCCAGGAACTTAATGATTGGACCTGTTGCTGCCTGACGCAAAGGTTTGAGTAAAACAAATTTCGAGAATTGGTCAAGAACTATTAATATACATGTATTTCCCTTTTTGGACCACATATTGTTCTAGGATATGGACCAAGTAGATCAATGTTAATGTATTGCCACGGACGGACCGGAGGACTTTGGACAACCAGAAGCGGTCTTAAACATGTATTAGGCGCTTTCGCTTCTTTACAAGCCTCGCACAAAGAAATGTAAGTTTTGATTTCATTTCGCATTCTTGGCCAAAAATACATGCGTTGAATTTTTTCTATAGTTTATCCACTGACATAGGATCATCATGGAAGTGTGTGCTGACATAGGATCATCATGGAAGTGTTGGATCACGCCGGCTCTTAACGCAGGAGGCACCCACAATTTCCAAACGGGAACATCTGTAAGTTGATGTTCTCGAAAATGTTGCCGCTTGAAAATGACCCCATCCACGATTTTAATGTCTGGGAATTTACTATTGTTGTGTTTTATTCTATATGCATTTGTTATATTCACCTAAATTGGCCTGGCCTGATCGTCTTCGTATTATCTTCTTATTAAACTCAAACTTTTATATTAAAAATAAACCTTTATATTGGAACTGTAAATAACTGTTAAATAAAACTTGTTTTATTTAGTTATTTTAATAAGTTCTCCAATTGGATTTCTTATAAAATAGGCTTGACCTGTTCTTTATAAGAATTCAAAATTCGAACTCTCCGAAATACCAATTTTCAGCCGTTTATATATACTAATATTGCTTCTTCAGCAATATTAGAATATTTCAATAAATATAAATAATTAATATTTCTTATTAATCAAAGGTAAGATTGTGCAACAATAATTCATACATTAATTAGGTTGCCATTGCTCATTGTGCTGATAACGCATTATACTTTATTATTATTAGTAAAGCTTATGTGCTTTCGTTTGTATACCTTTTATATTACACATAGTTTGTTTACCTTTTTTATTATACATAATAACTTATGTTATTTGGATACAATAATATATAGTATAATACGATGACGTATTATTGTTTTGGTTTTCATTATATTTTAATGCGCTATCGATACAATGCGATTTTAGGCAATGACGACATAATTGCATGAATGTTGTCACACAACACCACCCTCTCCCAAGATAAAAAATATCTATATTTTTTAAGTTAATGGTATTTCGAAGTTTTCCAATATGAATTTCCAAATTTTAGAACATTCTTTATTTAAAAACATTATAAAACGTATAAAACAATTTTAATCTTAATCTAGTTACATTAATTTTTATTTTATAATTTTTCATTTTCAAATAATTTGGTAATATATAAAAAATTTTTTATAATTTTAATTTTTTAAGTATTCGATAATTTATATTTTATATATATATGAACATATAATTTATCTCAATTTTTCAACTTAATTCTAGTTTAAAAAATTCAATTGATATATTTTTATAATTCTTATATATATATAGTATCATAAATTTTCTTACAAATTTATCAAGTTATAAATTCTAAATTTTTCAACTTTTTTCATCAAAAAAAATTTTTTTCTCAAATTATTCAATTACTTATTTTCATTCTTCTCATACTTTGTTTTAAAAACCGAATTATGCACTCTCAACCATTTGTTAATAAAATTCACCTATCCAAGGGATTAGGCTCGGTCGTTTCCCTAACAATTTTTTTTTTTACTAAATTTTCTATTTTTATATAATTAAATTCCAATAAATTTATCATTTTGTTTCTAATTGTTACTTTATTATTATTTTAATTTTATAATTTTCATTTTTATTTTAAACAATATTTTCCATTCAATTACATATTACATTTATCATTTCTTAATTTTTCTAATTTAACTTTCCACAATTTTAATTTTTATTTAAAAAATTTATAATTTTAAAAAGTTTATATTTTACAATTTTTCATTTTTTATTTCTTTATTTTTACCATTTTCTTTAATAATTACAATTTATTACTATTTTTCAATTTCCTTTAACAATTTTCATATCAATATACATTTTTAATTCATTTTTCTTTAATACATTTACAAATTTTATGTATATACTATACGTATGTATCCCATTTTAAAAAAAATTAAATTTATTAATTTAATAATATTATTTATATTTTTTTTTTTTTAAGCCAAATAGTTTTACTTAGTTCGTAATAAACTAAAAAATTTTTAATTACCTTCTTTTTTTCTCTCTTATAATCTCTTTTACTCCAATCTCACAAAAAAATATCCTTTTAAGAAAAATGTTTTACCCAAAAAAAAAACAATTATGCTATTATCCAGTTTTGGAATTTAATTTTGTAATAAGTAATCATTCTTTCTGTGGTGTTTGTAGTTTAAGAAAATTTTTTTTTTATTTCCTTATTCCAATTTTTTATAAAATAGACCTTATTTATTATTAAAAATTTAAAGTGTCTCGGCTAAATTGAGTTTTTCCCTGTTATATTAATTTTATGGTTTTTTTTTTATATGCATAACTCACATGCGTGTGATATATGATATATGATATATGATATAATTTTTGAATTTCGTTATTATTATTTTTTGTTAAATGATAATTTTATTAAAAAATATTAAAATTTGAAGTAGAAACTGTCATTATTGCAAATATGCAGTTTTTTTTTTACCTTTAATTATTTTGTAAGTACATTATTAAGAATCATGCTCGTTACAAACCTTGAGCGGTACAGTATATTTGTTTAAAAAAAATATAAATAAAATGGCCAACAATTCAACACGGGTGCCACATTGGGTGAGTTTTTCTTTTCTTCATTTTTTATTAACAGTACATATAATTTTTAAAAATTTTTATTTTATTTTCTTTTAGTATTTATCCACTTCTACCGGTGGTACTGAACTTGGGTGTGTTGTGGAATATAGGAATTCTTCACTTAATGTAGAGAATTTCCGGGATTCGTTGGTGGAGAGCTGGAGGCCCTCCGTCAATGTACCATTGGAGGAATTCTTCAATCAATATTACACCTGGAGGTCGCCCGTATTTATGGTATATGAGCCAAAACGGGTGGATGTTATTTGCTATTTTAATGGGAACCCAAGTGTTCCACTGTAAAAAAAATGTTTTCTCTTTTTGTTTTTTAAATCTTATTATTGGTTTTATTAAAAAATTTATTAAAAATTTGTATTAAAAAAATTGTATTTTAGGTTTTTTTTTTAAAAAAAAAATTTTATTATTGGTTGTTTTTTTAATAAAATAAGAAAAGAAAACTAATACATTTTTCCTTTTTTTTTTTTTTTGAAATAAATTTATTCTTTACGTTATAGGTACATACACAACTTAGTAAGTATACATCGTTAAAAAAAATCCTACATTCTCTCTATTTACTTAAACCCATTTTTTTTTTTATTTGAACTTTGCTTTTATTATTAATCCTAAATTTAGGTTAGTTTTATTAAAAATTTCTTATTTTATTACTACTCCTAAAACTATAATTTAACATAATTAATACTAAAACCCCTTTTAATCTAAGACACTTAGTTGGTAATAATCTTTACTAATACTAAAAAAATATTTCCTAAACTTTATTGTAGTTAAGTTTCACACCTTTACTAAACCTGCGCTAAATACTTTCCTAAACCTGCGCTAAAGACTTAACGATACTATCGCGTAATAGATGTCGTACCGTAAATTAAATTTTAGTAGATTATCCGTAATGTAGATTATTTCTATTATTATGTATATTTTTTTTTTTTTTGATAAATGTTATTTTATTATAAATACAATGTATGTTTATTATTTATTTATTCTCTAAATGATAACACTTCGGGTGTTACATATTCATCCATTGTGTTATCCCTTTGTTGGATCATTCTGATTGATTTATTTAACTTGGAACTAGGTTTTGCCATTTTGGTTCTGGGTAATTTTGGTGTTTTTGGTGGAGATGGTGGGTTATTCAGAGGTGGTCGAACTGTGACTTCTTCCGTTGGTATTATAGGTGTGGATATTGTTGGCCTATTTCGTCTTTCTCCCAATTCTATATCTCTGCTATTGTCCTTTGATTTCTTCCGTTTGAGTTTAGTGACAATTATATATATTATTAAAATTGTGATTACTAAACTTAATACCACCGAATTTGATATTGAGGTTAACTTAAATGTATCCCAATTTGCTTGATTTTGTTTGGCTCTTTGTATGTCCCCGTGAAGTTCTGTTAATGATTGGCTTCTCTTTGTAAATTCTTTATTAAGTTCTTCTGGATTTATGGGTTTAATTACTTTTGATATAGGTGTCATTGTTATTACGGAAATTTCATGTTCATTTTCCTTAAGCTCTATTTCACTTATATTAGCAAATTTAAAATTATTTTCCAAATTGAATTCTTCAATTTTTGTATTTTCATAGGGTAACTCTAATTGTTCTAGTAAGAAAGTACATTTTTCTGTTAAAGTTAGAATACCGGTTTCTTTTAGTACAATTTTGTGAGTTTGTGCTGCACAGAGAGCTACTAAAGTGTTTTTATGTGGGAACATATATAACCATGTATTTTTTGTTTTCATTGGGACAATGTGATTTCCTATCTCCCTTAGTGCGTTATATTGACATAACTCGTACTTTTCGTTTTTCAGTAATTCCATCTTCAAAAATTGCTTTATGACGCAGTGTGGTTGTGATAAATCCAAAATTTTTGGTTGTAGTTGCTTACAAATTTGTAAAGCTTTATTTTCATCGGTATCTATTTGTTGACAAGCTGTCTTTTTCTCTTCGTTGGTGTAGTGTAGAAAGTGCCCCGCCGAATTATTAGCTAAATAATCCCATTCCGGTCTTAATATTATTATGTTTCCCTTGCTTTTCCTTGGTATGGGATATATTTTATAATATGTGTATTCATTTTTTTGTAGAATGCTAATTTTAATGGTGACTCCCAACTTCCCATTCTGATGTTTTAAATTTACTCTCGCTAGTTGGTTTTGTACTGCTGATGAATATAAAAGTGGATGTCCTGTTTCCAGAGTAAGATTTCTTGTTAGAATTGTTAATAGTTGTGAGTCTATAAGTAATGGATGTATTTTATGTTGTTGTAACGAAATTATTATGGATTCTTGTTCTAATAAATAATCGTATAATCGTTCTAATTCAGCCAATGCAAATATAACTATTCGATTAATTTCCAACTCCGCCCACAAATCCCTGTTATCTGCTTTTAAAATGAGTAAATTGGCATTTACTGAGTCAGTTAATTTGTTCAACTTTTCTTCTACTTCCAAAGATTGCATTGATAGGTTTCCCGTAACTTGTTTTATAAACTCGAAATTTGATGCCACTGCTGCTGTTTGTTTATCCAATAATTCAATCATAATCCCCCCATCCTTTTGTAATTTATCTAAAGTGCTATAGATTTGATCAGAATCTGCTTGATCCATTGTTCCAAATAATCCTTTTGAAATTGATCCTATGATGTCTAATGCGCCTCGTTTTTGCCTACTGAAGAAATGATTTAGTCCTTTTGTTAACTTAATAATTTTGTTTCTCCAATATGATATTTCGTCCTTCCATAATTTACAACTTTTATTATTTTGAGAGTTGAAAACAGTGTTGCAGGTACTGCTTAGTTTATTTGATAATTTGTTTATGAATTCCTCTATTTCGTCCTCCCTCGTTATTGTGAATTTAGAATAAATTGTGATTTCGTCCTTGTATTCTATGGTATTTCCTAAATTTTCGAAAACAATTTCTGTGTTTTCAAGTTCCATCATACTCCAGGGTGTGGTTAGTACCAGGTTGATTAGTGTAGAGAAATATAATATTGGATACATTGTGTCGTAAATTTTCCTTATTTTAAGTCCTGCGTTTCCTTCCTGACAAATTTTAGTACTGAAAATAACATGATGAAAATTTGCTTTAGTGATCGAAAATTTGTTATTAAGGTATGTTTTGTTTTCTAGTCATAAAGTAGTAGGTTGATGCCATAATTTAAGTCGGTTATTATGTATTCGCCGTGTTTTACCCTTAACCCTTATAATCGTTGTATTTTCGTTTGAATTTTCTAATACTTCAAATGGTCCTAACCAAGTTAAGCTAAGCTTGTTTAATTTTTGTGGGTTTAGCAATAGTACCTTATCACCTGTCTTATATGACGAATTTTTTTCGCATTTATCATAATACAATTTTGCCTTATTTTTACTGTTAATTAAGTTTTCCCGTGCTAATTGTCTGATCCTCTGAAGCTTGAATTTGATGACGTTACTTATGTCGTCTGAATTGTATAGAGGCTCAGTTTTCCGACTTACAAATTTTGGTAATGGATCGCAAAAACCATACAGAACAAAAAAAGGTGAAAATTTGGTTCCTTCGTGCGGTGTGTGATTATGGGTAAAGGCTGCTTCTGCTAGCCATTCATCCCAAGTTTGCACATTTTTCTCCACTATCATCTTTAAATATTCTACTAATGGTCCATGTCTTCTTTCCAAGGATCCATTTGACTGAGGGTGGTAAGCGGTCGTTTCCAATTTTTTAATTTTCAATATTTTGCAAAGATTTCTGAAAACTTGGCTAGTGAAGTTGGTACCTTCATCGGTAATTAATTTTTTTGGTATGGCGGAGTATTTTAATATAATCCTATCATAAAATGCTCTGGCTACTGTTGTTTGGTCAAATCGTCTTGAAAGCTTAAAATGTATTTATTCCCTGTATTTGATATTGGGAAGGGTCCAACGATATCTAGATATACTTTATCAAATGGACGTTTGGCTGTATCAGTAATCATCATAGACATTTTCGTTACCCTTCCTCTTTTAGTTTTTTGACATTTTGGGCATGACTCGATATACTTCCTTACTGTTTTAAGCATTTTATTCCAAATATAGTGTCTCTTTAGTCGATTGTAAGTTTTAACGACACCTATATGACCGCCAAGAGGTGAGTCATGATGTTGTTGTATTGTTTTTTGGATTTCTTCCTTGTCTATTAATTCCATTCTTTTTGACCATTTCTCAGTTGGTTTACCCTCATCACCCTCATCCTCTTCGTCAGTGTTAGAATCTTTTTCATCTTCCTCAATAGTTTTATCCATATCCTTGTCCGCTAATTTTGCCTTTTGAGCTCTAGTTATTACATTTATTTGATTTGTTTCCGTATCGTTTTCTCTATACGGGATCCGACTTAGTGCGTCAGCGTTACCATTTTGTTTTCCTGGTTTATATTCGATCGTAAATTTATATTCCGAGAGCCTAATTTTCCATCGGTTTAGTCGTCCTTCAGGATTTCTTTTATTGTACTCACTAATTAATGGTTTATGATCTGTGAAAACTTTGAAACTTCTTCCCAATAGGTATGACCGAAAGTTTTTTATTGCCCAATATATTGCTAGCATTTCTTTTTCTATCGTCGCATAATTTTTCTCCGATTTTCCTAATTCTCTACTAGCGTAGGCAATTGGTTTATCTTCTCCAGTCTGAGTTTGTGATAAAACCGCTCCGAGTGCTTGATTACTAGCATCCGTAGTTAAATTAAATTCCGTTTTGAAATCCGGATACATGAGTAATGGTGGTTCGACCAATAATTTTTTTATTTTTTCAAATGCTATTTGGTGTTCCGAAGTCCAATTAAATTTTTGGGATTTTGTTGCCATTTTATACAGGGGTGCCCCAATGTCGGCGAGTTTGGGCATACTAGGTCTGTAGTAGTTTACTAGCCCCAAAAATGATTGAAGTTCTTTTGTGGTACTAGGTACGGGGTGTTCCTGTACGCATTTGGTTTTTTCTGGATCGGGCATTACTCCTTCTGATGTTATTTTATGGCCCAAATATACTACTTCTTTTTTTAAAAATTTACATTTTTCCGGATTGTAATTTCAGATTATTTTCCCTCAACCTTTAGAACACACATCGTAATTTTTCATCGTGATCTATTAAATTTTTCCCGTATATCACTATGTCATCGAGATATACGAAGCATTTGAACCCCTGAAGTCCCGTTAAGACGCAATTCATCATTCGTTGGAATGTGGCGGGTGCTCCGGTTAGTCCGAATGGCATTCGCTTGAACTCGAAATGGCCATATGCAGTACTGAACGCAGTTTTTTCTCTGTCTGTAGGTTCCATTTGTACTTGGTGATAGCCACTAGCAAGATCCAAGGTTGTACAATATTTTGAACCTCCTAATTGATCCAAAATTTCTTCAATACGGGGAAGTGGAAAGGCATCGCCTATCGTGGCTTCATTTAACTTTCGAAAATCTATTACCACTCGATGTCTTTTTTCTTCGTTAGGCCCCGCCATTTTTGGCACAACAAGCAATGGTGCGTTCCAAGGGCTATTACTAGTCTGAATTATCTCTTCCGTTAATAATTTACTGATTTCTTCATTTATTACTTCCCTATGACATTCAGGTAAACGGTATTGACGACTGTTTATAGGTTTGGTATCTGCTTTAAGAGAAATTGAATGTGTTATGTTTTCAACACAGCTTAATTTATCTCCGGGTAGGTGAAAAATGTCGTGACATTCTTCACATATCCTTCCTAGTGTTTCCATTTCTTCGATGCTTAGATCCTGTGAAGTACAAAACACATCATTTAATTTTTTAATCCTTTCTTTTATGCCCATTTTGTCTGTTTTTTCTTGATTGAATAGATATCTTACATAATAAATTGGTTCATTTTGTGTTTTACGCTCGTCGTTACCCCAACTTGTTAATGGGTGTACATTATAAAATTTTAGCGAGTGAACTGTTGGTTCGAAAGTTGGAACTATTTGTTCCTGATTTGTTGTGTTTACCACCGGGACGGCAATTTTCCCATTTCGTACTTTGCTGATGCAATTCCCTAAGAATATTCCATTTTCCAAATTTTTCCCTATGTTTAATAACTCTCCCTGTTCTTTAACAGCTACTTCTATAATTTTCTCTGATCTCGCGGGTATTTTAATTTCGTTTTCCTTTATATTCAACTTTGATTTTCCACCTTTTCCTTGGGAGAACTCAAGATCCGCAGCGCAGTTGTCTGCTCCTGAAAATTTTCCCTTGGATTGTACTTTTTCCTTTTCTTTTGTTAAAATTGGTTTGTTCTCGTTGCCTGAAAAAACTTCAAGATCCGCTGCTCTATGGCCAGCTCCTGAGTTTTCTGGTTTTGAGTTTTCACCAATTTCAAACTCTTCGTTAATTCTATTATCCATTTTTCCTTTTTCAAAATTTCCCTTTTTAATTTCGTCATTATTTCTCATAATTTCAAAGTGAATTCCTTTTTTAAACTCGATATTTTCTTTTACTTCATCATTATTAATTTGCTCTATTTTAGCTTTGTTATTTCTCTCTATTTCATTATTTCTCTCTAATTTTCTATTATAAAAACTATTCATTTCTTTATTTTCAAATTTATCGTTACTCTTTGTTTTGTACATTTTAACTTCCTCAAACTTTCTATTTACTTCAATATTATTCTGGTTCGTAAAGGGAATTGAAAATTCATTTTTATTGACTTTTGTTTTGGGAAAATGTAAAGTCCTTTGTGGTCCTAAAATGTTACAGTTCTCTGCTAAAAAATCGTTTCCGAGAATTCCATCCGCAGGAAGGTCACAATTACTACCTACTACTTGGAACTCGCATCTCATTTCTTCTGGTGTCAAAAATTTTCCAAAGCACTTGCCCAAAGTGGCACTTTGGTTATGTATTGTATTTATTAATATATTTTCCTTCAGATCTATAGGTACCTCCTTAGCTATTTTATCTTTTTTTATTTAAACTTATTTGAGCCCCTGTATCTACCAATAATGTGACCTGTTTTGTGTTTGAAATGTCCAAAGGCATAGTCACTAAGGGGTCTAAGCGGAGGTTACCGTTTTTTACACCCTTTCCTTCGTTATTTGGGGATGAGAATTGGGATTTTACCTCATCCCTTGCTCGTTTCCCTGCTTCGATTGGTAGTATTGCCGTGCTAGACATGTTAACTCTGTATGTCCTTCTCTTTGACACCACTCACAGTGTCCTAATCGGAATGTGTTAACTCTTTGTTGAGTTGTAGCTTCCTGTGCTTTTGATTTATTAAACGGGCAATTAGGTGCAATGCGTCCTGAATTTTTGCATAAGTAACACTCCATACGTGCCCATTTATTTTCTCTTTGTATGTTATTAGCTGGTGGTGCGCCTGTTTTGCGAGGTGCCCTACAATCCTTGCAGTAATGGCCCATCCTACCACAATTGAAACAAGTTACTCTTTGTCCATTGTTATTGTTTGGCACGTAAGAGTTATTTACTGGCCTAGTTGCTGTTACCGGTACTCTCATTCGTTGCGGTGCTTGCTGCATATTTTGTTGCCGAAATAATCTATTATTTTCTCTATTATCTCTATTATTGGAACCGAGTTTCAGTTCTTTTATCATTTCCAAAAGTTGTTTTGTGGTGTCATTCATTGCCGTTTCCGTTGATTTTTCCGCTCGTTGTGGTCCCAACAATTCCAAGGATTCCCTAGCAAATCGTATTGCTTTTGTAAGGGTTTCTCCAATATTAGCACAATTTTGGGAAATTATGTAATATTTAATGGATTCCGATCGCAAACCTCTAATAAATGTTTTCCTAGCCGTTTCTTCAGCATCCTGTACGATTCCTTGAAACCCATTAGGAAATTTATGCCGGGCAGCCATTTTGAAGCATCCTAATTTTCGTTCTAGACGATCTCCAAATTGTTCCACAGATTCATCAGGAATCTGTACACATTCCTCAATTTCTCGCCTTAATTGTGTTAAATCCTTGTCAGGAATAAATGCGTTTTCCAAAATTGCTTTGAAATCTCTAAAGCTACTAACGGCTCGCTCCTGAAATGTGTCCGCGGCTCTGCCTTTTAATTTTCCTCGAATTATTTGATTTAATACCGCGGCCCGGTTGCATTCATCTGTTCTGAAGTATGCGTCATGTGCGAGCGCAACAAAATTTTGTAAATCCAGTATCATACGATCTCCTTCTCCGCAGAATGTTGGAATGCCCTGAAAAAAAGTTTTATATGTTTTTTCTAGGGGCATTGTTGCGTTCATTGGAGCTGTCATACCGAAATCGTATGTATTATCCTTGTTTAAAAAATTTGTTGATCTCCTATTATTTTTGTGTCCTGATCCGTTGTTTTGCGGCATTAAATCTTCGTATAATCCGTTAGGTATTTGTAAGCCGCTATTGGTGCGTGGAATTGCTCCCTGCATACATAATCTATTTGTATCCATTTCTAATTTGTCAAAATTTTTATTAATATTAATCAAAGTTTTGTTTCTTTCTTTTAATTGACTAATATTATCTATTGTTATACCTCCTACGGCACCTTCTTCTTCGCTTTCGCTACTATTATTTTCAGAATTTTTTCCAACGTTATTTGAACATAAACTCAAATTAATAGCGTTTAAATTAATTTCCGTTTCCGACCCTTTTTCGTTTGATATAGTGTCGTCTGAATTTTCCGGCGCAAAAGTTACCGACCGTCTTCGTTTTGTTAAATTATTTGAATTACCCTGTGGTGTGGATTTAATTAATGATAATTCCGCAAAATTAAGGTTTTCCGGTAAAATAGTAGAATCCTCTAATATTTTCTTTTGACCGCGAGTAGTTGGTGCCATGTGTTAAATGGTACCCAAAAATAATAATTAAAATAATTTTTCAACAAATTATACCTAAAATTCTATACTATTTTGTTATTATTATTTTTATTTTAAGAATATTCCTATACTTTCGTAAAAATAATACCACAATTACTCATTAACATTCAATAAAATAATTCGCATTCAATTTTTTATTGAATAAAAAAAACTCCCTTTTCCTCTACGCCTATGGTTAAATAATATTTAAAATAATAATATATTCTCAATACAAAACATATGTACGCTCAAAAACGACCATTTATTGTATTGCATATATACAATACACCAATACAACACAAAAAAAAACCTCTCAATAATTATGCATATAACATATGTGTGTTATGCACAAAAGCTTTAATAATATATTCTCAATACAAAACATATATATGTATTAAACGACCATTTATAGTATCGCATACATATACACCAATACAAAAAAAATCTCAATAATAATGCATATAACATATGTGTGTTATGCACAAAAGCTTTAATGAGTTTTTTTTTGTATTATATTTTTTTTTATGCACAAAGCACAAGCTTAAAGAACGATTTTTATTGCGAGAGAGAAAAAAAAATTTTATACTTTAATTAAAGCTCAAACTTTTAAATTTCAGTGAGCAACTTTTCAATTATTTTATTTTTAATTTTAACTCTTACTTATTATAATTTAATATAATGTAAATCCCGACAAAATTTTCTCTTCCAATACTGTTGTATTATTGTAGGGTTATAATACAATTACCAATAATTGTTTTTTTTATTGTGAGAGACAACACTGAAAATTGAAAGCGAGGAAGTTCATAAGAGAAAACAAATACAAAAGAAGATAATACAAAATATAAAGTCAATTTCAACACCAATAAAGTATTTTTGTTTTTGAGTAATTATTATTAAATCATTTATTGCTATTTTATTATGTGGCTTTTAATCATTATATTTTCTAAATATTATTATATTTCCCCTCTCAAATATTAATACAATTTCATTTGAAAAACTAATTAAGAGAAATATTTGACTCTGATAACTTGATATTTTCATATTTCTTTTTTTTTTTATTATTACTCTTTTCAAATATGTAAAAAAAATTATTCTCTATTTATATCTTATAATTTCCCCTACTTTATTAAATACAATTTAATTTTTTATTCTTATTTAAACTTATTTTATTCCTAACACTTCATCAGCTGTTCTAAAACATTTTTCGAACAGCTTATCTAATGTTTTCTTTTCTTTTTTCTCCTTTTGCTCTTTTTTCTGCTCTTTTCGTAATGTTTTTATTCTGGCTTTAAAAGTTTCTTCCTGTATTTTACTGCACCCTAGTCGAAGGATTCTGTGCAGGTCTTTTATTTCTCCGCGTCTTCTCGCTGCTTCCCCGCCTCTACTTTTTATTGGTTTCACTTCTTTGGGTGCTTCTTTTATTGTCGACGAATTTCTTTTCCAATATTCTGCTATCGATATTGGTTTTGGTCCCACGGTGGGTGATTCACGTATTTTCTCTTCTATTTCTTTTTGTGTGGTTGTCATTAGTACCTTTTTACTCCTTTATTATTTCAAGTTGTGAAGCTTTTAGCTTGTACACTACCTCATGCAATATGCACGTAGAGGGTCTGAAATAATAGGAATAAATTGTTGTAGTCCCTGTTCGTTTTTTGGATATTAATCCAAAAATTGGTCACGGCACCAATGTTGTGTTTTATTCTATATGCATTTGTTATATTCACCTAAATTGGCCTGGCCTGATCGTCTTCGTATTATCTTCTTATTAAACTCAAACTTTTATATTAAAAATAAACCTTTATATTGGAACTGTAAATAACTGTTAAATAAAACTTGTTTTATTTAGTTATTTTAATAAGTTCTCTAATTGGATTTCTTATAAAATAGGCTTGACCTGTTCTTTATAAGAATTCAAAATTCGAACTCTCCGAAATACCAATTTTCAGCCGTTTATATATTCTAATATTGCTTCTTCAGCAATATTAGAATATTTCAATAAATATAAATAATTAATATTTCTTATTAATCAAAGGTAAGATTGTGCAACAATAATTCATACATTAATTAGCTTGCCATTACTCATTGTGCTGATAACGCATTATACTTTATTATTATTAGTAAAGCTTATGTGCTTTCGTTTGTTTACCTTTTATATTATACATAGTTTGTTTACCTTTTTTATTATACATAATAACTTATGTATCATTTGTTATTTGGATACAATAATATATAGTATAATACGATGACGTATTATTGTTTTGGTTTTCATTATATTTTAATGCGCTATCGATACAATCCGATTTTAGGCAATGACGACATAATTGCATGAATGTTGTCACACAACACTATGATTATTGGCGAAAATGTTCACGTGGCGTTGATATTCAGGGTCTTGAAATGCCGGATCCTTGGCGTCGACAATACTGAATTCTTTCAACTGGACGGTCATCTCATCGATTTCTCCACGAGATAACGCGTCCGCCACAATATTGTCGCTGCCCTTCCGGTGTTCAATTTTGAAATCAAAACCCTGAAGTTTCAAACTCCAACGCGCCAACCGACCCTTTAATTTCTGGGACATGAACGCTATGGGATGTTCATGCCCCGCTTCATCCGTTTGGAATAGAACACCTCCGACACCGGTCTTCGACGCATCACATTGTACGGAGAACCGACGATTAAAATCGGGATTCACGAGTACGGGGGCCTGCGTTAAGGCCAGTTTCAAAGCGAGGAATGCTGCCTCAGCGGCATCATTCCACTTGTCCGGATTTTTCCCCTTCAATAAATCCGTAATAGGCGCCGCAACTTCCGCGTAATTCTTTATGAACCGATTATACCATCCAGTCATGCCCAAAAACCGTCTGATCTGTCGCACAGTTTTTGGCCTCGGAAAGTTTTGGATGGCGTCGATCTTTTCAGGGTCCGTTTTGATTCCTTCGTGGTCAATAATATGACCTAAATATTTGGTTTCGGTCTGGCAAAATCGGCTTTTCTCGATGTTTATGGTTAGTCCAGCATCCCTAAAACACTTTACTCAAGAGCTCCATATGGGTGTCAAAGTCTTCCGAGAGGATCAAAAGATCATCAAAGTTAACAAAGACATCCTCATGAAGCTCGTAAGGGATAACTTTATCCATAAGCTTGCAAAGTGTTTTCCGGGAGTTGGACAAACCGAAAGGCATTCTTTTGAAATGGTACAACCCACGACCGGGGACGATGAATGCGGTTTTGTCTCTGGATTTCTCCTCCAGTTCAACCTGCCAGAACGCCATTTTCTGATCTAAACTAGTGATAAATTTTGTTTTTTTGACTCTACTAAAAATCGAGTTGATGTGAGGAAGTGGATAGGCATCACTCTTGGTGACGGCATTCACCTTGTGGGCGTCAAGGCACAACCTTAGGGTGCCGTTTGTTTGTTTCACCAACGCCAAGGGCGATGCCCATGCACTTCGACTCTCTTCGATTATGTATTGCTCTAGCATTTTATCTAATTCTAAATCAAATAATTTTTGCATAGGCAGAGATAATGTATACGGACGGACAACCTGAGGTTTTGCATCTCCAACGTCCATTTCGTGTTTAAGGATCGTAGTTTTCCCCAGACCAGATGTACTAAACGACGGAAACGAATCGATCTCTTCGTGAAGCCTTTGTTGTTGGTCAATATTCAACTTATGCATTTTTTTATCATCATTAAAAGCGTCCGAAAAATCCATTCCCAAAATCATGGGCCGTTGAATGGAGGGGATCAGGAAAAATTTGATGGTTTTTGTCACGCCATTGTAAATAATGTTCAGGAATACGTAACCGATGACACCTTGAGGGTTACCATCGGCCGTATTCACACTGGACGTGATCGGAGTGTACAAAATGTTCAACTCCCGCAACAAATTTTCCCCATCCTTCCCCAAACAACTAATATTGGCCCCACTGTCCAACAACGCAAAATGGTTTTTATTTGCAATTTGTATCTTCTTGAAAGGACGATTGTCTCCATCCGGCCTGAGGTACGTAGCTTTCAACGTTTTTCGAATTTGCTCCCTCTTACTAAAATGTTTTTTGGATCTACTATTATTTCTACTTTTAACTAAACCTAATTCGCTTATGCTACTTAATGGAGGATTCTTAGAAGCTATACCTAACTTATACCTATCAACCGACTCTACGCTGGAGGATTCGGACGAGGGCGGTAGCTTGGTTGCCTCAAGTTTCCTAAACCCGCTTTGGAGTTTCCCTGAAGGTTGCCGGGATGACACCTCGGACACTTATTAACGTAAGTATTTTTGAAACCACAGCGATAACAATATACTTTTAATGGATAGTGACAATCTCGAAATAGATGTCCGAAATCATCGCAATTAAAACAAATAACATATGTATTTTTGTCGGCAGGTACGACAGTGGCGGATGGAACTCCCGGATGAAATTTATTATCTTGGACGGACAGGATTTCTTTATTGGAGCGGACGGACTTGGCGGTTCTGGCAGATTGGACTTTTGGAGCGCCGGATTTGTAAGTATGTAATTTGAGTCAACGTTCTCCTCCAACTCATGGACATACATTCTACGGGGAAGAACTTGGTCCTCGGCTGACTCACCAATTTCCCTCCACTTCCTTTCCAGTCTCTTACAAACTCTATCCAACTGATTAAGGGTTACAATATTCTCCAAAATTAGAGCTTTCTTGTAACCCGGGTATAGGTTATATAAGAGCTTGTTCAGAAAGTCATCGTCGGAAATTTCGTGCGTCAGACGAAGACGAAGTCCCTCCATATCCATTCGGAAGTCAGAAAATTATTCCCGAGAACGTTGCTTCCTGGCTTCCATCAAACGTTTGACATCACCATCATCTTCCCCATCATCGAACTCAATTTTCATGGCCGTTTTCAGGTTGGACCATGACGTGTTCGAATGCCTCCGAATATATTGCCAGTACCAGGTCTCGGCACGGCCCTGAAGGAGTTGATTAATCGACAACACCAAACATTCCAACGGATATCCATCTCCCTTGGCCAAAGTTTCAATTCGGAAGATGAACTACACTAGCATCAGAGCTTTGCCCGAACCATCAAATCGAACCCGCTAGTTAGAAACTGGATTACGACGCCTAAATGTTCAGGGAGACGGTCGTCAGGCTCATCGTCGGTATCGCTGAGTGGAAAGAGAGCGACATTTGATGGTTCCCTCACTGGCCTCCCCCCGATGTTGTCGAGCTACCAGCGCTTGGAGTTCGGCGAGATGTTGTCGAGCTACCAGCGCTTGGAGTTCGGCGATTTGTTGCCGCTGTTCTTCGAGCAGACTGGACATGGCGTAAATTTGCGTGTGATCGAACTGGGTTGCAGAGGCTATTACAGATCTATAATGAGGTAAGTGGACGCTTTGACGTTTCGATTGATTTTTAAACCGTTTTCCTCTTCTTCCAGATGAACCGGTTTTTTCAACGGCACCTGTGGAAAACCGAGTTGATAGCCCCGGTATCGAAGTGGCGTCAGAATGCGGCGAATTGTTCGAGGAGCTCAGCTGACTAACTCCCTTTCGAGAGGTCATCAACGTCGGACCAGGATCAGAAGAGGGGTGGCAGGCCAATATTGTCGGAGCTGGAATAAGCGGCTGTTTCGGCAACACCCCCTTCTTACCAAACGGATTGGCAACGGCGTCCACAGGCGGCAGCGGAAATTGGTCAAGGGGTGAACCTATAGCTCCCTCCCGTTCGTCGATTCTTGTCAACATACCTGTTGCTCTGTAATCCGATTGTCGGAGCTCAATTCATTTATAATTCGCCGCACAGATGCCGAGTAATCCTTACGAGCCGCCTTTAAACGATATAATCTATCTTTCACGTGCCGAATTTTTGTTGCTGCGCGGAGCAACAGATCTTCATCCGTTTCTCGAATACCATCACTGATCAGAGAGTGACAGGCAGCGGCTTTGCTTTCGCAAAGTGCAAGTTCAGCGGCGGAATCTGGAATACTAGATTTTGGTGGACGGGGACTATACGTTGCTCGCGCTCTGAAGCGACGCACAATTGAGAGTACTTATTCTGGGCGTTGCCCGCCGACCCTAACAACCCACGCAGCTCTAATTCATATTGAATTTCGTCGGGATCTAACCTGGCTGGATCCATGTTTTTTTTTCCCAGATATAAAATTTTATTTTCCGACCAACTAATTACAATAAAATTTTTTTTTCTATTTGTAGAATACCACCAGCATACAAGTTATGTCGTGTCCCTACCGGCAGCTTAACCGTGATATTTTTAAGTTAAGGTTTTTTTATTGAAATAAATAACAAATATGTAAACTACTACTATTTAAGCTACAAAAATAATAAATTAATAAATAACACTTATTGTAAATAATCAAATAATTCTTAGAACTATATCTTATAATTACTGCAAAATAAATAACATTAATTGTAAATTTACTAACACTACTTTCAACAAATAAAAAAATTAAATAAATACCAATAATTGTAAAAATAAATAAAAATGACCCTACACCTAATATAAATAATATACAAAAAAAATAACTCTAATAAGTATAAATAGGGTAAATTAAATAACACTAATTGGAAAAAAAAGACGACTACTAAATACGACTAACCAAAAAAAATTTAAATAAATAACAATAATTGTAAATGAATGAAAAAAAACCACACCTAATATAACTAATATTACCCAATAAAAACTAAACTAATACTAACGAATATCGTAAAAATAAATATATCACTAACAATTATTGTATAAATAAATAAGAGACAAAAACTAAACCCGAATACTAAATTTTATTTTTTTTTCTCTATTTTTTTTTTTCAAAAATTATTTCTCCGTCAGCACTCGCTCGACCGAGGAACCAATGGATCTAAATTTATTAAATAAAAAAAAATAAAACGAAATATCGCCACAAAAAAATCCAAAATCCAAATCAAATAAAAAAAAAATAATCAACAAAAATTTTTTTTCAATTTTTCAACACCCCAGAATGGATGCACACAGGACTTCTTTTTAAAATGAACAGGGAAGGGAAGGGGTTCGGGTAGGAATAGGGTTAGGGAAAAAGGAAACTTCAATGAGAAATATTCCCCCCACACTACAAAACAAATCTTTGGCCGTCCCAATTCACACAAAAAAGTTCAACTTACGTTGAACACAAAATCACACATCACACACATGCTAGGACCCCATTTTAGACTACTAAAAGCGGGTGTCTAACTAGCGGACGGACACTTTGGGGAGGATACGACAAGGAAAACCTTATCGCAGTTTCTAACCCCCCAAAATAAATAAAACAAAGGACACTGGTAGGACAGGTAATGGACAACCAAAACCCTTATCTAACTACCAGAAAAAAATAAATTCGAACAAACTCCGATCCTCTTCATAGGGAAGGAAGAATACTCCCACGGAAGGGGAAGACGTTGCAGTATTGATCGCCCCACCATCCGACTTATGCAACCTCAGATGGAGATTTCCACAAAACATTTTTAAACAAGCCACAAAATTTGGACACCAATTGTAAACCAATTGGTGCATCTTTAAGTCCCATAGTTTGGGCGCCAACTTGTAACAGGATGAGTAATTTTGTTCAAAAAAAAAATTACCAGCTGTTAGCTGAAGGTAAGTCGGAGGAGGTAACTTCGGAGTTCAAGTGAAGTGGGCGCCACGTCTAGGGTGACCAACAGCGCATCACAAAAAAAAACGCTAGACCAAATTTTATAATACTAGAACTCCTTGGACCACTGTGACTTCCTCCTAAGTGTGCCAGCTACGCTCAGCCTGTGGGGCGTGAGTCGACCAGTGATCCAAACGGCAACCAATACTACAATGCGATGATGCCTTCACTAATAAAAATTTTCACACAAAAAAAATCTTTAAAGTGAAGAACCATCGTTCAAGGAACAAGGAGAGAGAGGGACAAGAAATCCATGGCGATCCATCCTGGGGATTATGGTAAAATTAGCCAATCATTTCAAAAAAAAAAACTCAAAAAACAACCATTACAGCAGCAACAACCCAACGTCGCAAACGAATAGAATTTTTCAAAAAAAATTTTTAAAAAAAATTGAAAAAAAACAATGGTTTTTGTTTTCCCTTTTTAATTTTTAATTAATAAATAGTATAATAAAAATTTTAGGTGGTGAAAAAAAATTGAATTTTTAATATATATATAATTATTTTAAAAATAGTTTTATTATTATGGTGTTCAAAAACAAACTTTAATACTTAACTAGGTATTATTTAATAAATATGAATAAATAATTGTAAATCAATAAATAAATGAATTAATTAATAAATAATATAAATAGTATACTCGAAATAAATAATTAATAACTAACAACAAAACTTTACTTTACTTATGTAAAAAATTAAATAATTTACACAAAAAAAAAACGAAGCAAAAGCAACCCTAATCTGAACACCAATTATAAATATTGTTAAATTAAATTTACACATACCAGGTACGTCCGCTTCCTGCTCCAGACATGTCAGGACGGGAACCAGCTACCGGGGTACCTACAATTCACACAAAAATACCAAAAAAAATTCCCCACCAAACTTGTACAAAAACAATCGATTCTAAAAATAAGAAAAATCGTTGACTCCTCGATACTTCGCTCCTAGGGCTGCTGCTGCTGGGTGGATGAGTTTTAATAATTCAAAAGAATTCTCCTCTTTCCCTTCTGATACGATTATTTTTTTCTGGAGCCTTGCGGAATTCATTGGGGGTAATATCCCACCAATTAACTATTTTTAAGTTTTATTTATTTGTAGATATAGATAATATTATAACAATCCTTTTTATGACCGTGCCGGACGCGGTAATTTGATTGTAAATGTGGATGTTATTTTATCTTGTTTTTACTTTATTTATTGAGATATATTAACCCCACTCCTTTTTTTCTAATTTCTAACTTTTCTGTTATTAATTCCTCTTTATTTTATTTTATTTTGTTTTTTAAATTTTAATTACAAAAAAAATAATTCAACCACAAAGTTATCATTAATCGATAATTTTCCAAAAACAAAATCTCCCACCAAAATCTTTCAAAAAAAAAAAAACAATTTCCAAAAAAAACAACAATTTTCAAAAAAAAAAAACACCCGACCGTCCGGCTTCAATTTTCTTCCTCGACTCACAGAAACAATAATTTTTCAAATTTTCCAAATTCGAAAACCTATTCACGCGAATTCGAAAACCCCGATCACGCGATTCGCGATCTCTTGACTTCCGGAGTCAAACATGGCCCAGAAGGGCAACAAAGGTTGTCTATTGTTTTCTGTTCCGAAAATCAAGAGACCGCAGCGCCGACGGAATTTCTATCGCAGGGCTACCAACCTAACACTATTTCCAATTCAGCCGTATGCTGACATCTGGAATATGACAAGCCGGTACATAAATAAATAGACGTCATGTTGGACAGGACGTAAACAGATAATAGGTAATTTTATTTATAATTTCTTTTCATATTTTAATAACTATTTTAATTATTTTTAGTTATAAATTAACAAAAAAAACACGGTGTCACAAAACAGACCTATCTGGAGCTTAGCGTTCCAGATAGGCCTGGAAAACACCGACTGGTCATACCCCAGATGTCTAATAAATAAATACTAACATAATTATAAATACCTAACCAAACTAAATACTACTATAAATAATATAAATAATAAATAACCTATATTAATTATAAATTTACCGAATAAATAACTAATCATCTAACTAATAATCAATAATTAAATATAATCACCCATAATATATAACAAAAAAAAATTTCAAATATTCTTACAACTGACTAATACTAATAAATTTAAATAACAATAAATAATAATAACCAACAATAAAATACTACTAATTTATAAATAATACTACTTACTCTAATTACCTAATTCATTAAGGCTGGTAGCCATGCTAATACTACGCTAATAATAATAAATAACAAGAACTAACCCTAATTACATATATGTGTATAACCAATAAATAATAACTACTTACTAACAAATAATAATAAATGAAAATTTAACTATACTAACTACATTTAAGTGTAAATTAACTAATACTAACGAACTAATCATAATACTAACTAACAAACAAAAATTCCAAAAAAATATAAATAAATAAATAACAATCATTTGAAAAATATCACAGGTGGTATATTTTTTTTCTTTAATCAACGTGTGGCTGTCCCACACCCTGACTATCTCATGCTCAAACGACTGAGTAAGCCGGGCCATACTGTTTTATTTTTCCAAATAATTATTATTTTCAAAAAAAAACTTTTTTCTTCTTATTAAAAAATTTTTTAATAAGCCACAAATTTTGGACACCAATTGTAAAACAATTGGTGGATTTTCATGTCCCTGTTTGGGCACCAATTGTAAAATAATTGCTACGCTCAGCCTGTGGGGCGTGAGTCGACCAGTGATCCAAACGGCAACCAATACTACAATACGATGATGGCTTCACTAATAAAAATTTTCACACAAAAAAAAATCTTTAAAGTGAAGAACCATCGTTTAAGGAACAAGGAGAGAGAAGGACAAGAAATCCATGGCGATCCATCCTGGGGATTATGGTAAAATTAGCCAATCATTTCCACAAAAAAAAAAGTCAAAAAACAACAATTACAGCAGCAACAACCCAACGTCGCAAACGAATAGAATTTTTCAAAAAAAATGTTAAAACAAAGTAAAAAAAAAAACAATGGTTTTTGTTTTCCCTTTTTCCTTTTTAATTAATAAATAGTATAATAAAAATTTTAGGTGGTGAAAAAAAATTGAATTTTTATTATATATATAATTATTTTAAAAATATTTTTATTATTATGGTGTTCAAAAACAAACTTTAATACTTAACTAGGTATTATTTAATAAATATGAATAAATAATTGTAAATCAATAAATAAATGAATTAATTAATAAATAATATAAATAGTATACTCGAAATAAATAATTAATAACTAACAACAAAACTTTACTTTACTTATGTAAAAAATTAAATAATTTACACAAAAAAAAAACGAAGCAAAAGCAACCCTAATCTGAACACCAATTATAAATATTGTTAAATTAAATTTACACATACCAGGTACGTCTGCTTCCTGCTCCAGACATGTCAGGACGGGAACCAGCTACCGGAGTACCTACAATTCACATAAAAATACCAAAAAAAATTCCACACCAAACTTGTACAAAAACAATCGATTCTAAAAATAAGAAAAATCGTTGATTCCTCGATACTTCGCTCCTAGGGCTGCTGCTGCTGGGTGGATGAGTTTTAATAATTCAAAAGAATTCTCCTCTTTCCCTTCTGATACAATTATTTTTTTTCTGGAACCATGCGGAATTGGGGGTAATATCCCACCAATTAACTATTTTTAAGTTTTATTTATTTGTAGATATAGATAATATTATAACAATCCTTTTTATGACCGTGCCGGACGCGGTAATTTGATTGTAAATGTGGATGTTATTTTATCTTGTTTTTACTTTATTTATTAATATATATTAACCCCACTCCTTTTTTTCTAATTTCTAACTTTTCTGTTGTTAATTCCTCTTTATTTTATTTTATTTTTTTTTTTAAATTTTAATTACAAAAAAAATAATTCAACCACAAAGTTATCATTAATCGATAATTTTCCAAAAACAAAATCTCCCACCAAAATCTTTCAAAAAAAAAACAATTTCCAAAAAAAAACAACAATTTTCAAAAAAAAAACACCCGACCGTCCGGCTTCAATTTTCTTCCTCGACTCACAGAAACAATAATTTTTCAAATTTTCCAAATTCGAAAACCTATTCACGCGAATTCGAAAACCCCGATCACGCGATTCGCGATCTCTTGACTTCCGGAATCAAAACATGGCCCAGAAGGGCAACAAAGGTTGTCTATTGTTTTCTGTTCCGAAAATCAAGAGACCGCAGCGCCGACGGAATTTCTATCGCAGGGCTACCAACCTAACACTATTTCCAATTCAGCCGTATGCTGACATCTGGAATATGACAAGCCGGTACATAAATAAATAGACGTCATGTTGGACAGGACGTAAACAGATAATAGATAATTTTCTTTATAATTTCTTTTCATATTTTAATAACTATTTTAATTATTTTTAGTTATAAATTAACAAAAAAAACACGGTTTCACAAACTGTAACCGGATAGTAATTTTGGAAAAAAAAAAATTACCACCTGTTATCTTAAGGTAAGTCGGAGGAGGTAACTTCGGAGTTCTAGTGAAGTGGGCGCCAGGTCTAGGGTGACCAACAGCGCATCACACGAAAAACGCTAGACCAAAATTTGTATACTAGAACTCCTTGGACCACTGGGATTTCCTCCCAAGTGTGCCAGCTACGCTCAGCCTGTAGGGCGTGAGTCGACCAGTGATCCAAACGGCAATCAATAAAACAACATGGCGATACTTCCACAAAAATTTTCCAACATAGAAAATTTTTCAACCAATTTTATGCAGTATCACCATAAGGAAGAGGACAAAGAAAGGAACAGAAATCCATCGCAATCCAAACTGGGGAATTATAATATAAAGCAGCCAGTCATTTCTAAAAAATCCAACCACAACACAGCCCAGCAGCAATCTCTACAAAAATAATAACAAAAATTTTTGGAATTTTCAAAAAAAATAATAAATAAAATTCCACATAAATTATAATAAATAAAAAAACGATTAATTTTTTTTTTCTCTTAACAGGCGGTTGTTTTTATTAATTTTTTTTTTATTTTATTAATATATAAAAAAAAATTAAAGAAATATAGTTATAAATAATTAAAAAAATATATATATATATGTATGTGGTGTACGTAATATTTTTAATATACTTAATATAAAAAAAATTCTCTCTATCTAATTCTATTAAATAAATTATCAATAAATAACAAAAAAAAATATTGTTCGAAATTACTTTAAAAAAAAAAATCTACTTTACCAAAAAAAATTACTAATAATTTAACACTAAAGAAAACAAAGCAAAAGCAACTAATAGAAATAAATTAATCGTACACCACCAATAAATAAATAATTTAAATAAACAAATTTACGGTACCTGAGTAAACTGCTTCCTGCTCCGATATGTCAGGACGGGAACCAGCAACCTGTACCTACACTACAAAAAAAAAAGAACCACCAAAAACAACCAAAAATAAAAAAAACCGACGTCTAGGAATTTGGAATTTGTTTTTTTTTCTTTTTCTGGCTTATTGGATTTTATAATTTTTCTTTTCACTAACGATTAATGTTTATTAGAATTAATGCTGCACTGTCTATGACCGCGACGGACGCGGTAATTTAAATATTTTCCAATTAATTTTTTTTTTGTTTTTTAAAAGTCTGTTTTGAATTAAATATTCAAAAATTTCAATTCCCTTTGCTAATTTACAGCATATTATTCAGTATTCTTATTAATCTTCCGGAATATTTGTTTTTTTCAGAGGTAATTTTTTCCTCTTATTATAAATCTTAGTTATATATATATATTATATATAATGTATATAGGTATATAATATTTTTTTTTTCTTTAAAAAAAATTCATTTTTAAATACTTATTTTCTTCTTATATATTTAATATTTCATTAAATATAGTAAAAGTGAAATAAATATAATTGGTTTTTTTTTTATTTCAAAATAAATAAGGAAGGAAACTAAATTCGTAGACAACCATTTTTTTTAATAATTTTATTTTTTTTCTCTGCATAATTTTTGGTTTTTTTGTTAATTTTTTTCAATTAAAGCAACCTCAATTACATATATGAAAATTTATTGATTTTGTAATATATTTTTTTTGAACACAAGAAATTTTTTTTAGATAGTATTTAGGAAAAAGGAAATATTGTTGTGAGGCATCTTGGGGTTGCTACACTACAAAAAAATTTCTTGTGTTCAAAAAATTGAAATTTGTCCACCTTATTATATTAATTTTATATAAAAAATTTTTGCGTATGTGTGGAATTTTGTATGGATCAGGCTGGGCTAATTTAAACTAGCCCACGTAGACCACGTGTTCCCCATAGAAATGCTAAATATTTTTAATTGCTATATGATTTTCAGAATTTAATTATTTATTCTATGGACGAAAAGTATTAGAAGATTTCCATTATATGAGTAGGCAATTTAAGAAAATAATAAGGCCCATAAGAAAATAATAATTTTTATACCAATTTGTAAAATTTTAATCCAAAATAACAGGCTCGCATATTTTATAATGAACACTATTGAGTTGAGTTATTTATTTCCTTCTCTTATATGAAATTACTTTTCTATTGAAAATATATATTAAGTAGGTATAAGAAGAAAAATTGTGACACCGTGTTTTGTATATGTTAATTTATTTCTAAAAATAAGTTAATATTTATTAAAATATAAAAAAATCAAAAAAAAAATCACCTATTTATTTGTTTACGTCTTGTCCAACTTGACGTTTATTGTTATATAATACCGGCTTGTCATATTCCAGATGACAGCATACGGCTGAATGAAAATGTTTATAGGTTGGTAGTCATGTCGTAGTAGTTCGAAATTCCCGTCAGCGCTGCGGTCTCTTGATTTTCGGAACAGAAAACAATTAACAACCTTTGTTGCCCTTGGGGGTCATGTTTTGATTCCGAAAGTCAAGATATCACCCGATCGGGGAAACAATAGTTTTTTTTTAAATGAAATATTTGAAGATTATTATTGTTTCGGGGAGTCGAGAAAAAATTTGGTTGGGGACGGGCAGATAATTTGTGTGGATTTTTTTTTTAATTTTTTTTTATTTTTTTTTTAAATTGTTAATTGTAATTTTCTTTGAAAAGTTTTTCTATATTTTTTTGAAAAAAATATTTATTTAAAAAATTAAATAGCCGCGGCGGAAAAGAAAAATTTTATAATAAACTAAAGAAAATAACATAAGAGAGAAAAAAATTAGTAGAACGGGTGTGAAAAAAAAAACATTTTAGTGGCCTGTCGGGAAATTTGTTTTTGGAGATTCCAAACTCCAAATTTTCAAAAAAAATAATAAAGAAGCGAACAAAAAAAAAAAAACAGAAAAAAAGGGAAAATCTAGTGTGAATTTTGTTTAAAAAATAAAAAAAAATCTACTTTCCAAAATAATACATCTGTGATTATCTCTTTAATATATTTGATATTGAAAGGGGTTAAACAGACAAAAAAAATATATTTGATATAAAAATTGAAAGAAATTAAATCGTAAATTAAGTTCTGTGATGTGAATGTCACTGCACTGTCCGTTCCAGCCGAGAACAACCCAACGAGAAGAAAAAAGAAAAACCAGTATTTACCCACATTAAAAATCCGAGCAGAGCGTGTAATTTTGTATTTTTTTTGTGGTGAATTTGTTTTTTTTTTTTAATTTTTTTGTGTAGGTGCAGGTAGCTGGTTCCGGATCCAGACATGTCGGGAGATGGAAGCAGTTAAACCAGGTACTGTGCAATTTGTTTTTTTGTTATTTAAATATTTATTATTGGTGTCGCGGTCATTGTAGTTGCTTTTGCTTCGTTTTTTTTGTAAATTATTTAATTTTTAAATATAAGTAAAGCAAAGTTTATCGTTATGTAGTAATTATTTATTCGATTACTATTTTTTTTTTGTTATTTATTAATTATTTCATTATTTATTTATTTACCATTAAATATCCATATTTATTAAATTCTAAATAATTAATTATTAACGTAATTAATTATATTTGTTTTTTTTTGGGACACCATAATAATAGTAAAAAAAAACATTATTAAAATTATTAAATATCTATATATAAACTAAATTTTATTTACCACCAATACATTTGTCTTAAAATTACATTATTATTAGTAACAAAAAAAAAAACAACAAAATGCAAATCATATTGGTTTTTATTTATTATAATTTATTGGGATTTCAATTTTTTTTTGTGAAAATTCCAAAATTTTTATTATTTTGTAGAAGTTTCTGCTGGGCTGTGTTTGTTTTTGAATTTTCTTTTTCGTTGATTTTTGGTTTGAAAAAGGCTGGCTGATTTTTCATCATTTCCCAGGATGGATTGCGATGGATTTCTGTTCCTTTCTTTGTCCTCTTCCTTATGGTGATACTGCATAAAATTGGTTGAAAAATTTTCTATGTTGGAAAATTTTTGTGGAAGTATCGCCATGTTGTTTTATTGATTGCCGTTTGGATCACTGGTCGACTCACGTCCCACAGGCTGAGCGTAGTTGGCACACTTAGGAGGAAATCCCAGTGGTCCAAGGAGTTCTACTATACAAATTTTGGTCTAGCGTTTTTCGTGTGATGCGCTGTTGGTCACACTAGACCTGGCGCCCACTTCCCTAGAACTTCGAAGTTACCTCCTCCGACTTACCTTAAGATAACAGGTGGTAATTTTTTTTCTTCCAAAATTACTATCCGGTTACAGTTGGCTCCCAAACTATGGGACTTAAAGATGCACCAATTGGTTTACAATTGGTGTCCAAATTTTGTGGCTTATTTAAAAATGTTTTGTGGAAATCTCCATCTGAGGTTGCTTAAGTCGGATGGTGGGGCGATCAATGCTGCAACGTCTTCCCCTTCCGTGGGAGTATTCTTCCTTTCCTATGAAGAACATCGGAGGTTGTTCCAATTCAATTTATGTTACTACTGGTAGTTAGATAAGAGTTTTGGTTGTCCATTACCTGTCCTAGCAGTGTCCTTTGTTTATTTATTTTGGGGGGTTAGAAACTGCGATAAGGCGGTCCTTGTCGTATCCTCCCCAAAGTGTCCGTCCGCTAGTGAGACACCCGCTTTTAGTAGTCTAAAAGGGGGTCCTAGCATGTGTGTGTTTTTGTGTTCAACGTAAGTTGAACTTTGTGTGAATTGGGACGGCCAAAGATTTTTTTGTAGTGTTGGGGGGAATATTTCTCATGGAAGTTTCCTTTCTCCCTAACCCTATTCCTGCCTTACCCCTTCCCTTCCCTGTCCAGTGAAAAGAGAAATCCTGGAGCATCCATTCTGGGGGGGTTTTAAAAATTACATAATTAAATTCAATAATTTTGAGTTGGATTTTTGATTTTGTGATTGGAAATATTTGGTTTTGCGAGATTTTGGATTTTTTTGTTATTTTCTTCGTTTTTGTTTTGGTTGCGATTTTCGTTTTTTTTTGTTTAATAATTTTTTTTCTATTATTTCCTCGGTCGAACGAGCGCTGACGGAAGAAGTTTTTGTAAATGGATGAGAGAGCGGAGAATAAATGAAATAAAGCGAGTAGTGTTCGGTTTTATTTAGTTTTTGTCTCTTATTTATTTATACAATAATTGTTATTTATTAGTATTTATTATTATACAATAATTGTTAGTTTATGCTTATCTTTACAATATTCGTTATTTATTAGAGTTGGTTTTTTTTGTTATATTAGGTGTACGGTTATTTTTTTTCATTTACAATTATCGTTATTTATTTAAATTATTTATTTTTGGGTAGTCTTATTTAGTCTTAGTCCCTTTTACAATTAGTGTTATTTATTTTTACACTATTTATAATTATAAGTTTTTTTGTTAGGTTAGTTTAGTTAGAATAAAAAGTCTATTTACACTAATTGTTATTTATTTAAATTATTACCTTTGTGATTGCGATTCGGGGTGAATAGTTTTTTTTGGGTTAATTTGTGACATTTTTTTTGTTAAAATTACTGCGGCAATGGCTTCACATAATTTTGTAGCTGGTAATACTGAAGAGGAGGCGGGTTTACGCGAAGCAACAATATTGAGTTCAATGGAACAAATAGTGGACTATTGTTGCTCTTTAAAAGCCTTTCTACAAGGTAGTTGTGAAGTTATTGCAGAGGATTTATATCGTCATCCATTGGCCTCAAAGCTTCGTCCTCTAATGTGTCAATTGGGTGCATTACAAGCAATTGCCAGTTTAGTATATTTAGATCATGCAGCTCATGGTCCTAAACCAAAAGATGAATGTTGCAATTCATTACGGCATTATGCATTAATGGCATTAACAAATTTAACATTTGGTGACGGTAATAGTAAAGCATTACTATGCTCAAATAAGGAATTTATGGTAGCTCTAGTGGAGCAATTAGATTCCGCACCAGATGATCTCCTCCACATAATAGCAAGTGTTTTGCTTAATTTATCGGGGCAAGCTAATAGTAACATGAAAGCGATATTAAGTGAAATTGGAACCGTAACAGCAGTGTCTAAAGCTGCCATGAAAATTAAAAATTAAACGACTGTGACAGCAATTTTATCCGTATTATGGAATTTATCAGTTGTGTGCTGTTGAAGGTGCATTAGCTTGTATAGTTGACCTGTTATCGGATGTTGGGCCTAGTAAACCCTTGAAAACAACTGAAATTGCTAGTGGAATTTTAAGAAATGTGTCTAGTCAAATTGCTGTACGGGAAGATTTTCGTAAAATTTTACAACAACGTAATTGTCTAGGTATCCTATTGCAACAACTGAAATCCGACAATTTAACATATTAGTTAATAATGCCTGTGGAATTTATCTGACGGTTCGCCCGAAGATCAACAATTCCTGTGGGACAATGGAGCTATTCCATTGTTACGTTCTTTAATTCATTCACCACATAAAATGCTTTCAGAATGTAGCTCCGCGGCGGAAAAGAAAAATTTTATAATAAACTAAAGAAAATAACATAATAGAAAAAAAATTAGTAGAACGGGTGTGACAAAAAAAACATTTAAGTGGCCTGTCGGGAAATTTGTTTTTGGAGATTCCAAACTCCAAATTTTCAAAAAAAATAATAAAGAAGCGAACAAAAAAAAAAAAAACAAAAACAGAAAAAAAGGGAAAATCTAGTGTGAATTTTGTTTAAAAAATAAAAAAAAATCTAATTTCCAAAATAATACATCTGTGATTATCTCTTTAATATATTTGCTATTGAAAGGGGTTAAACAGAAAAAAAAAATATATTTGATATAAAAATTAAAAGAAATTAAATCGTAAATTAAGTGCTGTGATGTGAATGTCACTGCACTGTCCGTTCCAGCTGAGAACAACCCAACGAGAAGAAAAAAGAAAAACCAGTATTTCCCCACATTAAAAATCCGAGCAGAGCGGCGGCAACGTTATTTTTTGGAAATTTTGTATTTTTTGGTGGTGAATTTTTTTTTTTTTTTTGAATTTTTTTGTGTAGGTGCAGGTAGCTGGTTCCGGATCCAGACATGTCGGGAGATGGAAGCAGTTAAACCAGGTACTATACAATTTGTTTTTTTGTTATTTAAATATTTATTATTGGTGTCGCGGTCGTTGTAGTTGCTTTTGCTTCGTTTTTTTTGTAAATTATTTAATTTTTAAATATAAGTAAAGTTTATCGTTATGTAGTAATTATTTATTCGATTACTATTTTTTTTTGTTATTTATTAATTATTTCATTATTTATTTATTTACCATTAAATATCCATATTTATTACATTCTAAATAGTTAATTATTAACGTAATTTGTTTTTTTTGGAACACCAAAATAATAGTAAAAAAAAAAATTATTAAAATTATTAAATATCTATATATAAACTAAATTTTATTTACCACCAATACATTTGTCTTAAAATTACATTATTATTATTAGAAAAAAAAAACTACAAAATACAAATCATATTGTTTTTTATTTATTATAATTTATTGGGATTTCAATTATTTTTTTGTGAAAATTCCAAAATTTTTATTATTTTGTAGAAGTTTCTGCTGGGCTGTGTTTGTTTGTGAATTTTCTTTTTCATTGATTTTTGGTTTGAAAATGGCTGGCTGATTTTTCATAATTTCCCAGGATGGATTGCGATGGATTTCTGTTCCTTTCTTTGTCCTCTTCCTTATGGTGATACTGCATAATGGTTTGATTAAGCACACTTAGGAGGAAATCCCAGTGGTCCAAGGAGTTCTAGTATACAAATTTTGGTCTAGCGTTTTTCGTGTGACACTAGACCTGGAGCCCACTTCACTAGAACTCCGAAGTTACCTACTCCGACTTACCTAAAAGTTAGCAGGTGGTAATTTTTTTTTTATGACAAAAATTATCATCTTGTTACAAAATATATCATTGGATAGAAAATCTCTCTCCATAGAAGAAATATTCCTATACTGAAAATTGGCATGAAATATTTATTTCGTTATATAAATATTTTTCATTAAAAAATAGAGAAATATATCATCGTGGGCAAGAAAATCGCTGCCCACAGCAATAATTTTATATTTTAACATATTTTCATTAGAAGTATTTTTGTTTTGCATTCGTTGTAGATTTGTATATTTTTTTAATTAATCAAATTCGTAATTTAAGCATACTCACAGGATCATATCATAGCTAATTTGTATGTAATAAAACTGGTGACATATATAATTAAAAAAACATTATTTTAAATTATTACAATATTATTATTTTTTTTTTTTTATTTATTTATTTATTAATTCAATCAGGCCAAGGCCCATATAAGATTGTTACAGATCATAATATAATGTATAAGAAAAGCTATGTTAACTACATAATAAAAGAAAGCGAAATTCTAGATCTATTAAAATGCATTATTAGTAATTAATAAAAAAAAAATTAAAATCCAAGTTGATCAGCCAGCAATTTAGCATTAAATTAGCAAGCAAAATTAATAGTAAGCAACATCAAGTATTACAAAAGCAAAAAAAACCTAATAGCAATTAACATTATAAAGCAATTTAGAATTATATAGCTAATGAAATCAAAAAAGAAAAAACGAAAACTATGATACGAAAAAAAAAAAAAAAAAAAAAAAAAAAAAATGTATACTTAACTTAATCAAACCATGGCAGCAACCGTCCCCATAATCCTCCCACCCGTACACTGGTATTTACAATAATATAAGTATAATAGTTGTTAATAGTAGCTAATAGTAGCTACCGACAACAATCCTCACGAGAGCCCATCATGTCTTAAGAATTAAGTATACCAACCATTTGGTTTTTAAAAAGTTTTGGCGACAGATTAAATCTTCTGAGAGCTACAGGTACATATCTATTATAAAGAGACGCTGCACGTACCATAAAAGATCTGCCAAAAACGGACGATGAGACCAGTGGAACACTCAAGTATCGCAGACGCCTGTTCGACGTGAAGGTAAAATTTAAAACCAAATAGCTAGGGCATTGATTCTGAACTGTTTTATACAAGAATTGTAGAACACGGAGGTGAACATAAGATCTGAAGGAAGTACCCAAGAACCGCAACATGTGATGAGATACATGATCTCTAAGCCTGAGTTTAAAGACATACCTAATAGCTGAGTTAAACGCTCGTTGGAGCTGCAGTAACAGTACGTTAGTGCACCCCGAAACCACTTCAATGCAATAGTTTATCCTTGGCATTATCAAAGCTTTCACCAATTTAGACCTAATGGTAAGCGGAACATAATGGTTAATGCTATATAATTTACGTAGCGTATAATTAATTTTACCAATGACACTGCTCACATGGGCCTCCCAAGTAAGCTTGTTATCGACAACTAACCCAAGGCTTACACAGTGTGGCACGAAATGTATAATGGAATGATCAAGCATCACATTCTGGTTTGGAGTTAGCTCATTTACTGGACTATTAAACACCATAGCTTTAGACTTGTCAGGATTTAATATAAGTCTGTTTTCACTAGCCCAAGAACTAATAAATGCTAAATCCATATTTATTTCATTTACACACTGCGAAAAACAAGAAGTAGGGAGGGCATGCAACAATTGGACGTCAGCAGCAAATAAGTGCAGTATACCAAAGGAAACACATGAAACTAGATCATTGATAAATAATGAAAATAGTAAGGGACCTAAAATAGACCCTTGAGGCACACCTTTACATTTAGACAAGAAGGACGAACAGTGTTGCCCAGAAGAAACACATTGAAATCTCTGCGATAAATAAGAATGTATTAGATTACAAGCACTACTGGAGAACTGGAATTTAGTCTTTAGTTTGCCCAACAAAAGACTGAAATCCACAGTATCAAAAGCCTTACTGAAATCCAGCAGTAACAAAATTGAGACTAGTTTCTTGTCAGTGTTACTTCTAATTTTATCAGTTAAGTCCAAGAGAGTCGCCGTTGTGCTGAACTTCTTTCTGAACCCAGACTGTTTCTGGTACAGTAGATTGTTGAGTGAAAGATGTTCGGTTAACTGCTGACTAACAATTTTTTCAAATACTTTTGATAGTACATGAAGAACACTTATTGGTCTGAAATCTGAGCTAGAACCCTTGGGAATTGGAATAACCCTGGCATATTTCCACACAGCTGGGAAAGTAGAAGTTTTGAAAATAGTACTAAAATGTGGAGAACATGCTGATTTACCAATGGAAACAAGATTTTTAGAAATTTTAAAGAAATATGGTCCAGCCCAACTGCATTAGAGGAAATGCTATTAAATGCTGTCAAGAGATCAAACAGGGTGACACAAGAAAAAGAAAAACTATCAGGTACCTCAGGTAGAGCATAATCAAATCGTGGAGTTGCAGGTAAATTATTAGTGCTTGTGAATTGGCTATTAAGTGAATTTAAGTCATTAACATTAAGATGATGAGTAACGGTTGTTTCATCACTAACCCCCATCTGCTTCAATTTGCTCCACAACTGCCTAGTAGTAGTAGCATTTTCAAATTGTTTGACCCCCTGATCCCTTTTAGCTTTACGTACCATAGCCTTAAATTTATTTCGGTACGAGCAGAACGTGACCCATCTACCATCCGTACGACACTGACAGAATCCTTTGAATGATAAATCTCTGAGATTCTTAACAAGTAGCATTTCTGAGGATAGTTGAAGTTCAATTGAAGATTTAATCAAAACTCTTTTCAACGGGACATGCTCCCTAAACAAGTTAATTATGACGCTATTTACAAATTCAATTTGAGCATTTGTATCATTAGTGTAGTAGATGCAATTAAAATTAGTGAGAGCAACATCCGAAACTAATTGATCTAAGTTGATGTGTTTATAGTCCCGAAAGAAAAATTCTTGACTAGATGAATTTTTAAGAATGTCGATCGAGATGAAGATAAATGCATGATGTGAAATACTAGGTACCCAAAACTGATCACAATACTTGATAGTATTAGATTTGCTGACCAAGATGAAATCAATTAGAGAAGATGACTGACATCTTAGGTGAAAATGTGTGGGAATATTGTTGTGTACGAATCAACTTTATGCGGCATCAAAATATTTGTATTAAAATCACCCACAATGATAATATTAGTATAGCGCATAGATAATTCAGAACAAAAATCTTCAATCATACTGAAGTCTCTACCAGGTAAATAAACAACACCAACTAGTGTTTGTAAGACTCCAGAAGAAATCTGAAGAAAGAGAGCCTCACCTCCAGGCATAGAGAAAGAAGCAATAATTTTGGAGTGTAGCTCTTGTCTAACGTACATGGCAACCCCTTCACCACGGACAGCAGCTCTGTCGCAGCTATGTAGTCTGTAGCCCGGAATTTCAACCGCTTTATTAGAAATATATTGTTTCAACCAAGTTTCCGAAGCCCCAAATACGTCTAATTTATTACCTGCTAAGACACATTTCAGCTCATCGAATTTGCCATCTCTAGTTTTTGGTCTTAAGCTTTGCACGTTCTTATGGCCAATGTTTAAGAACTTTGAGTAATTCTGGAGAGACTGCGTCAGAAAACCGTTGTCAGTAGCCACTATACCAGGTAAATTACCCAGCGTCATAATGTAATATCCAAACAGGATGCCAAGGAAGACGAGGACAGGTTGTTGCCATAATTAATCTACCTAAAAAAATTTAGCTAGAAAAAAATTAAAAATTAAAATGAGATAGTTATGTACAAGAAAAAATAAGAATTTACGTAATACAATAAAAATAGAAGAAAAATAATTATTATTATAATATACTTGAATACAAGGTAACGAAAAAATAATAGTCCCATTAATGATTGATTTCAGATTTAGTGGACTCCACATCTGCCATAATAATTTTTAATTTAGATGTGACCACTTCATCAATTAGTTTTGGAAATGAAGTTTTCAACTCAGTGAATTCAGTAGACAGCTTATTGATGGACGATTTTACTGATTTGTTGTCTTTCATCATATTTTTTAAGTCAACGAGCACATTTTCATTCGACGACTGAAGGCTATTTAATTTAGAGATGAGTAGAGCAAACATGTCACTGGGGTTACTAACACCACTTTTGCATTTGTTGCAATACCACACTATTTCCTCACTGATTTGATGTTTGGAAAAGTCCACTGCAGATAAGCCACTGCACTTACTGTGAAACCATATGTTGCATATATCACAAGAGATTCCTTCATTCAATAAAATATTGCATTTTCCACAATTATTCGGTTTATTGTTAGTTTTAGGCATGGTGACACCAAAATAAAAAGTAATTAGAAATAATTAATAGCAAATTCCAACAAAAAAATTAAAATTGCAGAAATATAATTATGAGGCAGCAGCAGAAAAGCAAATTTCTTTAGAAATTGAAATCTATACAATTTACTTCGCACAGCAACAGCAGTTAACAAATTAGCACAGCAACAGCATACAACCAGCAGCAACCAAAGAAACCAAAAAAAAAACTTTGAATAATGATGAAGCCAGAATTTCAACAGGAACAACAGCAGCAAAATAGTAAGTAATCAGTAATGTATTCCAAAAAATTTATTACTATAGAAAATATTAAAATAGAAATTTTCAATTTTCAGCAGCCAAAAAAAACACAACTATTCTGACATGTCAGTGTTGCAATCAATTTTAATTAACAATAATATTATTACTACAATATTATTTTAAATTTATATTTGTTTGTTTGATAATAAAGAAAACCAAATTAAATTAAAAAAGTTTTAGCTGAATAATAATCTTTTGTAAATAATTAAAGCTAAAGCTAAGCTTAAATTTAATGATTACCAAATTGAAATTAATTAAAAAAAAATATTATTGCTCAGAAATTATAATTTGCTATTACCACTGCTAGAAAGCATATCGTGAACCAAATTAACAGCATATTTAGCAGTACCAGGAGCAGTTGTAACACCATTACCACCATGACCATAATTATGAATTATTTTCATTTTATTGCCCGAAATTGTTTCATAAAATTCAGGTTCAACACGAACAGTTGAGCGATGTGGTCTTAGACCAACAGCTTCTCTTATATATTCAGCATTTTCCAAACTTGGTAACATATTATTACATCTTTCCCGTATAGCCATTGTATCATATTTACACAATTGAGTATTATAACTTTCATATTGTCGGCAACCACCTAATGTAACACCTTCAAAACCTGGTATTATATAAGTATCAAAATCACCATAAAATGCCATTTTAATCCAAGGAGCTTTTACTTTAATAACTTGACCTCGTATCGGAACTAATTGATTATTTGAGCAAAGTAGTTTTGCCCCCAGTACAATTTATTAAGACATTAAATTTTTCGTTTTCTAAGTTGGAAAAAGTCTTAATGGATCTCATTAATAATATACCACCTTGGTGTTGAAACCTAATTGCAAAAGAAATGATTTTATTTTAATCGAAATTTATTCCAAAGGGAATATTTTGTGATAATTTCATTATAAAAATACTTTGTCATAGCATACGGCAAAAATAATTTACATTCTGTAAACACTGTTGTGAAAAATGAACCATATTTCCAATCACCATTGCATAATTTTAATTCTCGTTCGTCAGCTTTTCTATATATTGGTAAAAGATTTTCTAAAAAATGATTCTGGCATATGTGTAGATAGTTGTATTGCGAAACTGATTATTACATTTTTAATTTTATATATTATTTATATCAAGCTTACTCTAACTAAGTTGGACTAATTTTTTAAAAAATATAACCAGATACTTGGGTAACACCAGCTAAGGGAGCAAATTCTGTTTTACGAATTGAATCCCAATATTAAAAGGCATCAGTAATCCATTTTCTACACGCAAACATAAAATAATTAAGTACATATACGTATATACATATAATTTTAAAGTGTTTTTAAATTATAACAAAAAATTGAATTATTTTTTATTGCACATTAATTGATGGAACGTGTGGGGCCCATAAAACTTGTACTTGGTCGAAACATTCCTGCAGCTACATAACTACATGTATCTTCCTTCAATTTGTCAGCTATTATTGATACTTTTGAGTTAGGAAATTCATGTTGAAGTTGTAATGCTGTTGTTAATCCCACAACACCGGCACAAATTACACCAAAATTCATTTTTTTAAATAAAAAATTTATACTTCCTGTTTTTTTGTAAGAAAAAAAAACTATAATATGTAATATACTCTATAGATCTTGAGCTAGTGCTGTTATTGTTACACTCTACCTCTACTTATAAACGCTCTTTAAAAACTGTGCACTGATATCTGATACACCACAAAAACACATTATATTTTAATTTATGATTTCGAGTATATTAGAAAATTTGTTATCATTTAAGCATTTGTTGACATCAAAATCATAGTTCACAAAAATAATGAAATCATAGAATTGATAATTATTATTAATTCAATACTTAAGTCATTTACATAATTATTTAATTATTTTTGGTTATATAAATATATACTTTTAAAGAAATAACAAAAAAATTATCGGCTGAAATGCACTTTAGGGCATTTTGGATTAAAAAAAAAACCAAAATTTCATATAAAAATTTCAAAATTTCATATAAAAGGCCAAAGTAGTCCTACTGGCCGACCCACCCTGGCTGAACGGTAGGTCGTACAGCCTTAAGTTTGGGCATGTTGTAATGGGCAGAGTTGGGCGCAACTTTTGAGGTTTATGTCACCTTTTTTTTTATTTAAATCCAAAATGCCCTAAAGTGCATTTTCGCCAAATTATCTGTAGAAAAATTTATTTATATTAAATAATTAAATACACTTTTCGCCAGCTGTTAATTTTAAAAGCTTTAATAAATATCACAAATACGTTATGTACATTTGTTTCTCTAAGAAGGTACATAATTCATAAACTTTTATATTTGATGCAGATTATTTATACTCAAAAAAGCTTATGTAGGAATGCTTTTTACTTTCCCTTTTATGAATTCACACTTCCAGTATATAGGTAGGTATATATGTATATCTCCTCACCTGGCCATAACTCTTAAACGGCTTGACCGATTGAGCTCAAATTTGGAAGTTCAGCTCATGTCATCAATGGCTTGGTACCAAATTTGGGGCTTTTTGATTAGTGGGACGGGGGCGCGGAGGGCCGTTTAATTTTTGAATGTACCAAAAAAACCATGTAGGATATCAAATGAAAGGTCTTGACGAGTACATCTCATTGGATTGTAGTCCGGGGGGCGCCGTGGGTCATGACGGGCCCAAATCGGGGCAATGTGGGGCCCCATTATACAAAAAATTATGTGGGGTATCAAATGAAAGGTCTTGACGAGTACATGTCATTGAGCGGTATTCTGGGGGGCGCCGTGGGTCATGTCAGGCCCAAAACGGGGGCAATGTGGGGTCCATAATACCAAAAAACATGTGGGGTATCAAATGAAAGGTCTTGACGAGCACATCACATTGGGTGGTATTCCGGGGGCGCCGTGGGTCATGTCGGGCCCAAAACGGGGGCAAAGTTGGGCCCTATAATACAAAAAATCATATGGGGTATCAAATGAAGGGTCTTGAAGAGTTGATCTCAATGGGTGGTAGGCCGGGGACTGCCGTGGGTCAAGTGGGGCCCAAAATCAAAAAAATCATTTTGGGTATCAAATGAAAGTTCGTGAAGAGTACATCTTGTTGCTTAGTCCATAGGTCAAACGGGCCCCAGTTAACAGAAAATGAAAATGTTAAATGTTAAAATTAACAGAAAATGTAAATTTAACAGAAAATGAAAAATTTAACAGAAAATGTAGAATTTAACAGAAAATTTTAAATTTAACAGGAAAATGTAACTATAACAGAAAGTGTAAAATTTAACAGAAAAATGTAAAAATTAACAGAAATTGTAATATTTAATAGCAGATGTAAATTTAACAGAAATTAACAGGCCTTTTTGATGAGTGGGAAGGGGGCGCGGAGGGCCGTTTAATTTTTGAATGTACCAAAAAACCATGTGGGGTATCAAATGAAAGGTCTTGACGAGTACATCTCATTGGTCGGTGGTCCGGTGGGCGCCGTGGTCATTTCGGGCTCAAAACGGGGGCAATGTTGGCCCCTATAATACGAAAAATCATGTGGGGTATCAAATGAAAGGTCTTGACGAGTACATCTCATTGAGCGGTAGTCTGGGGGGCGCGGTGGGTCATGTCAGGCCCAAAACGGGGGCAATGTAGGGTCCATAATACAAAAAAACATGTGGGGTATCAAATGAAAGGTATTGACGAGCACAACACATTGGGTGGTAGTCCGGGGGCGCCGTGGGTCATGTCGGGCCCAAAACGGGGGCAATGTTGGGCCCTGTAATACAAAAAATCATATGGGGTATCAAATGAAGGGTCTTGAAGAGTTAATCTCAATGGGTGGTACTCCGGGGATTGCCGTGGGTCAAGTGGGGCCCAAAATCAAAAAAATCATTTTGGGTATCAAATGAAAGTTCGTGAAGAGTACATCTTGTTGCTTAGTCCATAGGTCAAACGGGCCCCAGTTAACAGAAAATGAAAATGTTAAATGTTAAAATTAACAGAAAATGTAAATTAACAGAAAATGTAAAATTTAACAGAAAATGTAGAATTTAACAGAAAATTTAAAATTTAACAGGAAAATGTAAATTTAACAGAAAGTGTAAAATTTAACAGAAAAATGTAAAATTTAACAGAAATTGTAAAATTTAATAGCTGATGTAAATTTAACAGAAATTGTTAATTTGACAGGAAATGTAATATATGTACATATAACAAAATATTTAAAATTTAACAGAAGATGTAAATATAACAGAAAATGCGAATTTAACAGAAAATGTAAAATTTTAAAAGAAATGTAAAATTTATTGAAAATGTAGAATTTTACAGAAAATTTAAAATTTAACAGAAAAATGTAAATTTAACAGAAAGTGTAAAATTTAACAGAAAAATGTAAAATTTAACAGAAATTGTAAAATTTAATAGCAGATGTAAATTTAACAGAAATTGTTAATTTGACAGGAAATGTAATATATGTACATATAACAAAAAATTTAAAATTTAACAGAAGATGTAAATATAACAGAAAATGCAAATTTAACAGAGAATGTAAATTTTTTAAAGAAATGTCAAATTTATTGCAAAATGCGAAATCTAACAGAAAATTAAAAATTTTACAAAAAATGTAAAATTTATTACTTTCCCTTTTATAAATTTACACCTCCAGTATATTTATTACTTTCCCTTTTATGAATTCACATTTCCTGTATGTCGTTATGTCAGTATCTCCTCACCTGGCCATAACTCTTAAAGGGCTGGACCGATTGAGCTCCAATTTGGATGTTGAGTTTGTGTCATCAGATGATTGGTGCCCTATAAATTAAGGGCCTTTTTGACCAGGGGGAAGAGGCACGGAGGGCTGCTTAAATTTTTATATGTACCAAAAAAAGCATGTGGGGTATCAAATAAAAGGTCTTGCCGAGTACATCTCAATGACGTAGTTCGGGGGGCGCCGTGGGCCATGCTGGGCCCAAAACGGCGGCATTGTTGGGTACCATTATACAAAAAATCATGTGGGGTATCAAATGAAAGGTTTTGAAGTGTACATCTCAATGGGGAGTATTTCGTGGGGCGTCGTGAGTCATGTAGGGGTTAAAACGGGGGCAATGTAGGGCCCGGCCCCATCATACAAAAATCATGTGGGGTATCAAATGAAAGGTCTCCAACAGTACATCTCAATGGGGAGTAATCCTGAGGCCGCCTTGAGTCATCTCGGGCCAAAAACGGGGTAATGTGGGGCACCAGCATACAAAAATCATGTAGGGTATCAAATGAAAGCTCTGGAAGAGGATATTTTGTTGAGTACTCCGAGAGGTACTCTGGGTCTTGTGGGGCCCATAATGTAAAAAGACATGAGAGGTATCAAATAAAAGATATTGAAGAATACATCTCGTTTCGCAGTCCGTTGGGCTTCGTAATTTATGTTAGGGCCCAAAACCTGTGTCATGTGGGGGCCCATCATAAAAAAATCATGTGGGGCATCAAATGAATAGTCTTTAAGAGTAGTCCGAGCAGTACCCTGGGTCATGTGGAGCCAGTTATACAAAAAAAATATTTGGAGCACCGGGGGCCATGGAAGGCCCAAAACATCGGCCACATGTGGAATTCCAAATAGTGGGCCATGAGGAGCTCAAACAAATCATTCCCAAGTTGTCAAAGTATTTAAATATTTTTAGTCGGTCAAATTAATAAATATTTGACCGACTAAAAAATGTAAAATAAAAAATATAAATAAAAAAAAGTTTTTTAAAAATACTTTCCGTTAAAGAAATATTCAACTAAAAAGTAATAAACAAGCAAATAATACCACATCAATGTACTTTCCCGTTGAGTTTAAGCCACTGTCAGCAGTAGTCAGGGAAAGTAGATCTTATCAGAATTAAGGCCATTATAAGGAGGTCTACTTACCCTTACTATTGCTGACAGTGGCTTAAACTCAACGGGAAAGTACATTGATGTGGTATTATTTGCTTGTTTATTACTTTTTAGTTAAATATTTCTTTAAGGTAAAGTATTTTTAAAAAACTTTTTTTTATTTATATTTTTTGTTTGTGAAATCAAAATTCTTTTAAAAAAGTAAATGTTCAATAAAACTATTGAAACATTAATTTATCGTAAATTATTTCATTTATATAGAATCATAAATAATCGTCGTATCTAATAATAATAATCAAGACTCTTTTTACTTTCGCTTTATGAATATACCACTTCCAGTACATTATATAAATGTCGGTATGTCGGTATATTCTCACCTGTCCATAACTTTTAAACGGCTTGAGCTTGACCGATTTTGCTCAAATTTCTAAGTTGAGCTCGTGTCATCAGATACTTGGTGTACTATGAATTTGGGCCTTTTTGATAGCAAGAAAGGGCACGGGGGCCCGCATATACAAAAAAAAAACATTTGGTGTATGAAATGAAAGGTCTTCAAGAGTACATTTCAATGGGGAGTTGTCCGTGGGGCCCCGTGGATCATCCAGGGGGGCCATAACGGGGGCAATGTAGGGCCCCATCATACAAAAAATCATGTGGGGAATCCAATGCAAGGTCTTGAAGAGTACATCTCAATGAGAGTAGTCCGTGTGGCAGCCTGGATTACACGAGGGCCCAAAAGTGGGTCATGTGATCCCATAATATAAAAGGTCATGTGGAATATCAAATGAAAGGTCTTGAAGAGTACATGTATATGAGGGTAGTCCGAGAGGCACAGTGTGGCATGTGGGCCCCAAAACTGGGTCATGTGAGCCCATCATAAGAAAATCATGTGGGGCATCAAATGAAAGGTCTTGTATAGTATATACCGTTGGGTAATCCGAAAGTTTCCCTGGGTCATTTGGGCACATCATACAAAATGTTTGGCTCCAAATGAAAGGCCTTCAAGAGTATATCTCGTCGGGCAATCCATGGGGCAAATTCGATTATACGGGCCCAAAAGTGGATCATGTGGGCCCATTATACACAAAGTCATGTGGGGTACCAAATGAAAGGTCTTGAAGAGTACATTTAAATGAGGGTAGTCCGTAAGGCACACTGGGTTACATGACATTCCAAAAGAGTGTGGAGTATCAAATGAAAGTTCTTGAAGAGTACATATCTTGGGGTAGGACGTGGGGCACCGTGGGTCAACTGGGGGCGAAAATCGTAAAAAAGTCCTGTGATGTATCAAATAAAAGGTGTTGAAGAATACGTCTCGTTGGGCAGTCCGTGGACCTTCGTGGTTCATGTAAGGGCCCAAAAACTGTGTCATGTGGGGGCTCATGGTAAAAAAATCATGTGGGGCATCAAATGTAAGGTATGGGATAGTAGATCTTTTGGGGTAGTCCAAGTGGGTCATCTGAGGCCAAAAATCATAAAAAAATATATCAAATGAAAGGTCGTGAAGAGTCCATTTCGTTGCGTTGCGTAGTCTGTGGGTCAAGTGGGCCGTGAAGAGTCCAAGTGGGTCATCTGAGGCCGAAAATCATAAAAAAATATATGAAATGAAAGGTCGTGAACAGTCCATTTCGTTGCGTTGCGTAGTCTGTCGGTCAAGTGGGCCGTAGTCTGTGGGTCAAGTGGGTCGTGAAGAGTCCATTTCGTTGCCTTTCGTAGTCTGTGGGTCAAGTGGGCTCTAAATCTGTGCCATTTGGGGCCCATGATACAAAAAAATCATGTGGGCTAACATATGAAAGGTCTTGAAAAGCATATCCCGTTGGGCAGTCCGAGCGGTACCCTGGGTCATGTGGAGCCAATTATACAAAAAATACAAAAAATGTTGGGAAAAAAGTAAATTTAAAAAAAAAATTACTTCATTTTATGAATTTATTTTCTTTAGTTTAGTTTATATTCCATATTGTGACACCGTGTTTTTTTAATAAAATTCCCTAAAAAGAAATAAAAATTATTAAATTAAAATAATGTAAAAAAATACCTTGTTTAGTTGTTTACGTCTGCGTCCATCTTGATGTTATTTGTATGCCGGCTTGTCACATCTCAGATGTCAGTTAGTAGATAGGCGCGGAGGTAAATTGGAGGTGGGTAGCCATAGTGATAGGTTTCGAAATTCCCGTCAGCGCTGCGGTCTCTTGATTTTCGGAACAGAAAACAATAGACAACCTTTGTTGCCCTTGTGGGCCATGTTTTGATTCCGAAAGTCAAGAGATCGCGTGATCGAGGAAACAATAGTTTTTCGAAATGAAAATTTTTGCAAAATTGATTGTTTTCGGGGAGTCGAAGAAAAAATTTGTGCCGGACGGTCGGACATTTTTTTTGCTTTTTTTTTGGGGGTTTTGTTTTTTGAATTAATTTTTTTTTTTGAAAGTTTTTTTTGCAATTAGAGATTTTTATTTTGTAAATTTTTTTTTGAAAAGTTTATTTGAAAATTAAATAACAGTTCGGACAATAATTAAATAAGTTCGGACAAAAACAAAAATTATTTTAAAAGTGTTGGATTTATTAAAAAAAAAAAAAAAATTTAAAAAAAGAGAAAGAATTTTTGTTTTAGAAGAAAAAAAAATTTTGGGATTGTGGGAATTTATTATCCGAAAAATTTGTGAAGAAACTCTTTTTTATAAAAAAAAATTAAACCAAATAATATAAAATATAAAAATAAAAGAAAGAAAAAATAAATTAAGGGTTTTTTCTTAAATAAAAGAAGTTGTTAGAGACAAAAACAGAAAATCACAAGAAAACGCATAGAAAGAAAAATTAAAAATTAACGAAACAAAAAAAATTTAAAAATTACGAGATTTTTTTTTGTAATAGAATTTATAATAATAACCATAAATTTTTTTTAATAAAACACGGCAGTGAATTACACTGCACCGGCCGATCCAGTAAGATCAGAAAAAACAACAACTTATTCCAGTCACATTTGGGGAGGAGCAGAGTAGCGGCAACAGCGTCAACGTTTTTTTTGTTAGAAATTTGTTTTTTTGGTGGTTATATTGTTTTTTTTGTATTTTTATTAAGTGTAGGTACCTTCGGTAGCTGGTTCCCGTCCTGACATGTCCGGAGCAGGAAGCAGACTTACCAGGTATGTGTAAATTTTGTATAAATTATTTATTATTGGTGCCTAGTAAAGTAAATTATTAGTAGCTTTTGCTTTGTTTTTTTTTGTAAATAAATTTATTTTTTTTTGTAAAGTAAATTTGTTGTTATTTATAATTTTTATTTATTTATTCTTTAAAATTATTTATTTATTAAAGTTGATGGACACCACAATAATAATAAAACCAAGAAATATATATAAAATTAAATAATTACATATATCTATATAAAATTATTTTTTTCTCACCACCGATATATTTTTGTTTGGAATTATATTATTAGATTATTAAAAGAAAAAAAAATTTAAAATCATATCGTTTTTTATTTATTATAATTTCTATGGAATTTTTTTTTTTTTTTTTTAAATTCCAAAAATTTTTTTTTATTTTTATTGAGTTGAGTTGGCACCGCTGGGTTGTTGCTGCTGGGTTGTTTTTTTTTTATTTTTTTGTTGTTGAATTTTTTTAGAATGGCTGGCTGATTTTTTTCATACTGCCCCAGGATGGATCGCCTTGGATTCTTGTCCTTTCTCTCCTAATTCCTTAAGCGATGGTGCTTCACTCTAAAGATTTTTTTTGTGAAAATCTTTATTAGTGAAAGCATCATCGTATTGTAGTATTGATTGCCGTTTGGATCACTGGTCGACTCACGCCCCACAGACTGAGCAAAGCTGGCAAAACTTAGGAGGAAATCCCAGTGGTCCAAGGAGTTCTAGTATACAAATTTTGGTCTAGCGTTTTTCTTGTGATGCGCTGTTGGTCACCCTAGACCTGGCGCCCACTACACTAGAACTCCGAAGTTACCTCCTCCGACTAACCTTATAGCTAACAGGTGATAATTTTTTTTTTTTAACAAAATTATCCATCTTGTTACAATTGGCGCCCAAAGGTATGGGACTTATAGATGCACCAATTGTTGTTACAATTGGCGCCCAAACTGTGGCCTACGGATGCACCAATTGTTGTTACAATTGGCGCCCAAAAATTTTCGGCAATTTTGAAAATTTTAATTATGATGTTGAAATTAATTTTTATGATGAAGATCATCAATCATTATCTATTATGAAAATTTATGTTTCAGCATCGATTTTTTTTTGAAATCTCCATCTGTGGTTGCTTAAGTCGGATGGAGGGGCGATCAATACTGCAACGTCTTCCCCTTTCGTGGGTGGTATTCTTCCTTCCCTATGGGGAACATCGGAGGTTCTTCCAATTTAGTTTTTGTGCTGGTAGTTAGATAAGGGTTTTGGTTGTCCATTACCTGTCCTACCAGTGTCCTTTGTATTATTTATTTTGGGGGGTTAGAAATTGTGTTAAGGTGGTCCTTAACGTATCCTCCCCAAAGTGTCCGTCCGCTAGTTAGACACCCGCTTTTAGTAGTCTAAAAGGGGGTCCTAGCATGTTTGTGTTTTTGTGTTCAACGTAGGTTGAACTTTGTGTGCATTGGGACGGCCAAAGATGTTTTTTGTAGTGTTGGGGGAATATTTCTCATTCCCCCAGTCCATTATAAAAAGAAGTCCAGAGTACATCCATTCTGGGGTGTTGAAAAATTGGGTCAGAAAAATTGAATTTTTGTTATTGGATTTTGGTTTTGTTTTTATTTTTTTTATTTGATTGAATTTTTTTTTGGAATTGCGATATTTCGTTTGATTTTTTTTTGTTTTATAATTCTTTTTGTGCTATTGGTTCCCCGGTCGAGCGAGCGCTGACGGAGAGAAAAATTTGAGAAAAAAAATTTAAAACGAGTAGTGTTTTGTTTATTTAAAAATTTTTTTGTTTTTTTTTATTATTATACGATATTTGTTAGTTTTTGCTTATTTTTACAATATTCGTTAGTATTAGTTTAGTTTTTGGGGAATATTATTTATATTAGGTGTAGTCTTTTTTCTCGTTCATTTACAATTATTGTTATTTATTAAATTATTTTTTTCGTAGTCGTATTTAGTATTAGTCCTTTTATACAATTAGTGTTATTTATAATTTACACTATTTATAATTATTAGAGTTGTTTTTTTAAGATTATTTATATTAGGTGTAGGATTATTATTATTTATTTTACAATTATTAGTATTTATTTATATTATTATTTTTTTTGTTGAAAATAGTTAGTAAATTTACAATTAATGTTAGTTATTTTTCAGTAATTATAATAAATAGTTTAAAATTATTTTATTAATTACATTAATTGTTATTTATTAATTTATTTATTTTGTAGTTAACTAGTAGTAGTAATTACAATATTTGTTAAATATTATAAAGAAACAAATTAAAAAAAAAAAAATATATATATATATCACGGTTAAGCTGCCGGTAGGTACACGCCATAATTTGTGTGCTGGTTGTATTCTAGTAATAGAAAAATTTTATTATAAGTAGTCTTGGCGAAAAATTAATTTTTATACCTAAACCAAATATGGATCCAGCCAGGTTAGATCCCGACGAAATTCAATGTGAATTAGAGCTGCGTGGTTAGTTAGGGTCGTCGGGCAACGCCCAGAGTAAATACGCTCAATTGTGCACCGCCTTAGAGCGCGAGCAACGTATGGGTCGTCGTCCACCAGAATCTAACATTCCAGATCCTGCCGCTGAACTCGCTCTTTGCGAAAGCAAAGCCGCTGCATGTCACTCGCTGGTCAGTGATGGTATTCGAGAAACGGATGAAGATCTGTTGCTCCGCGCAGCAACAAAAATTTAGCACATTAAAAATAGATTATTTCGATTAAAGTCGGCTCGTAAGGATTACTCGGCATCTGTGCGGCGAATTAAAAATGAACTCAATTCGGAGCTCACACGAATTGCAGAGCAACAGTTCATTACCGCACAGATGCTTGGCTCGGACCATTCGTATTCTGAGGATGGGAGGTTGACGGTAATCGACGAACGGGAGGGAGCTATAGGTCCACCCCTTGACCAATTTCCGCTGCCGCCTGTGGGCGCCGTTGCCAATCAGCCTGGTAATAAGGGGGTGTTGCCGAAACAGCCGCTTATTCCAGCTCCGACAATATTGGCCGGCCATCCCTCTTCTGATCCTGGTGCGACGTTGATGACCTCTCGGAAGGGAGTTAGTCAGCTGAGCTCCTCGAACAATTCGCCGCATTCTGACCCCACTTCGATACAGGGGTTATCAACTCGGTTGTCCACAGGCGCCGTTCACAAAACTGGTTCGTCTGGAAGAAGAGGAAAACGGTTTAAACATCAATAGAAACGTCAAAGCGTCCACTTACCTCATGATAGATCTGTGATAGCCTCTGCAACCCAGTTCGATCACACGCAAATTGCCGATATGTCCAGTCTGCTCGAAGAACAGCGGCAACAAATCGCCGAACTCCCAGCGCTGGTAGCTCGACAACATCTTTCGGAACCAGCTGCAGCGCCCCGGGTTGTTGCTTCTGTTCGTAGCTACCCACCGTCTGTAATGCCACCACTGAGCGGGGGGAGGCCAGTGAGGGAACCATCAAATGTCGCTCCTTTTCAACTCAGCGATACCGGCGATGAGCCTGACGACCGCCTCCCTGAACATTTTAGGCGTCGTAATCCAGTTTCTAACTGGCGGGTTCGATTTGATGGTTCGGGCAAAGCTCTGTCGCTAGCGGAGTTTATCTTCCGAATGGAAACTTTGGCCAAGGGAGATGGATATCCGTTGGAAGGTTTGGTGTTGTCCATCAATCAACTCCTTCAGGGCCGTGCCGAGACCTGGTACTGGCAATATATTCGGAGGCATTCGAACACGTCATGGTCCAACCTGAAAACGGCCATGAAAATTGAGTTCGATGATGGGGAAGATGATGGTGATGTCAAACGGTTGATGGAAGCCAGGAAGCAACGTTCTCGGGAAAACTTTTCTGACTTCCGAATGGACATGGAGGGACTTCGTCTTCGTCTGACGCACGAAATTTCCGATGATGATTTTCTTAACAGGCTCTTATATAACCTATACCCGGGTTACAAGAAAGCTCTGATTCTGGAGAATATTGTAACCCTTAATCAGTTGGATAGAGTTTGTAAGAGACTGGAAAGGAAGTGGAGGGAAATTGGTGAGTCAGCCGAGGACCAAGTTCGTCCCCGTAGAATGTATGTCCATGAGTTGGAAGAGAACGTTGACTCAAATTACATACTAACAAATCCGGCGCTCCAAAAGTCCAATCTGCCAGAACCGCCATGTCCGTCCGCTCCAATTAAAGAAGTTCTGTACGTCCAAGATAATAAATTTCATCCGGGAGTTCCGTCCGCCACTGTCGTACCTGCCGACAAAAATACGTATGTTATTTGTTTTAATTGTGATGATTTGGGACATTTATTTCGAGATTGTCCCCATCCATTAAAAGTATTTTGTTATCGTTGTGGTTACGAAAATACTTATGTTAATAAGTGTCCGAGGTGTCACCCCGGCAACCTTCAGGGAAACGCCAAAGCGGGTTTGGGAAACTGGAGGCAACCAAGCTACCGCCCTCGTCCGAATCCTCCAGCGTAGAGTCCGGTGATAGGTATAAGTTAGGTGTAGCTTCTAAAAATCCTCCATTAAGTAGCATAAGCGAATTAGGTTTAGTTAATAATAGGAATAATTGTAGATCCAAAAAACATTTTAGTAAGAGGGAGCAAATCCGAAAAACGTTGAAAGCTACGTACCTCAGGCCGGATGGAGACAATCGACCTTTCATGAAGATACAAATTGCAAATAAAAACCATTTTGCGTTGTTGGACAGTGGGGCCAATATTAGTTGTTCGGGGAAGGATGGGGAAAATTTGTTGCGGGAGTTGAACATTTTGTACACTCCGATCACGACCAGTGTGAATACGGCCGATGGTAACCCTCAAGGTGTCATCGGTTACGTATTCCTGAACATTATTTACAATGGCGTGACAAAAACCATCAAATTTTTTCTGATCCCCTCCATTCAACGGTCCATGATTTTGGGAATGGATTTTTGGGACGCTTTTAATGCGATTCCGTTTAAAAATCTAGAATTATCTGAATTAACTAATGATGATAAAATAATGCATAAGTTGAATATTGACCAACAACAACGGCTTCACGGAGTGATCGATTCGTTTCCGTCGTTTAGCACATCTGGTCTGGGGAAAACCACAATTCTAAAACACGAAATCGACGTTGGAGATGCGAAACCTCAGGTAGTCCGTCCGTATCCATTATCTCTGCCTATGCAAAAATTATTAGATTTAGAATTAGATAAAATGCTAGAGCAGGACATAATCGAAGAGAGTCGAAGTGCATGGGCATCGCCCTTGGCGTTGGTGAAAAAAACAAACGGCACCCTAAGGTTGTGCCTTGACGCCCGCAAGGTGAATGCCGTCACCAAGAGTGATGCCTATCCGCTTCCTCATATCAATTCGATTTTTAGTAGAGTCAAAAAAACAAAATTTATCACTAGTTTAGATTTAAAAATGGCGTTTTGGCAGGTTGAACTGGAGGAGAAATCCAGAGACAAAACCGCATTCATCGTCCCCGGTCGTGGATTGTACCATTTCAAACGAATGCCTTTCGGTTTGTCCAAGTCCCCGAAAACACTTTGCAAGCTTATGGATAAAGTTATCCCTTACGAGCTTCATGAGGATGTCTTTGTTTACCTTGATGATCTTTTGATCCTCTCGGAAGACTTTGACACCCACATGGAGCTCTTGAGTAAAGTAGCCAGGTGTTTGAGGGTAGCTGGACTAACCATTAACATCGAGAAATGCCGATTTTGCCAGACCGAAACTAAATATTTAGGTCATATTATTGACCACGAAGGCATCAAAACGGACCCTGAAAAGATCGACGCCATCCAAAACTTTCCGAGGCCAAAAACTGTGCGACAGATCAGACGGTTTTTGGGCATGACTGGATGGTATAATCGGTTCATTAAGAATTACGCGGAAGTTGCAGCGCCTATTACGGATTTATTGAAGGGGAAAAATCCTGACAAGTGGAATGATGCCGCTGAGGCAGCATTCCTCGCTTTGAAACTGGCCTTAACGCAGGCCCCCGTACTCGTGTATCCCGATTTTAATCGTCGGTTCTCCGTACAATGTGATGCGTCGAAGACCGGTGTCGGAGGTGTTCTATTCCAAACGGATGAAGCGGGGCATGAACATCCCATAGCGTTCATGTCCCAGAAATTAAATTCCGCTAAAAAAAATTACAGCGTGACGGTATTAGAATGCCTCGCAGCGGTACTAAGCATAAAAAAATTCCGACCTTACATTGAGGGGACGGAATTTACTGTGATTACCGACCATGCTAGCCTAAAGTGGTTGATGAACCAAAAGGATTTGGCGGGTCGGTTGGCGCGTTGGAGTTTGAAACTTCAGGGTTTTGATTTCAAGATTGAACACCGGAAGGGCAGCGACAATATTGTGGCGGACGCGTTATCTCGTGGAGAAATCGATGAGATGACCGTCCAGTTGAAAGAGATCAATATTGTCGACGCCAAGGATCCGGCAATTCAAGACCCTGAATATCAACGCCACGTGAACATTTTCGCCAATAATCATGCTAAATTCCCAGACATTAAAATCGTGGATGGGGTCATTTTCAAACGGCAACATTTTCGAGAACATCAACTTACCGATGTTCCCGTTTGGAAATTGTGGGTGCCTCCTGCGTTAAGAGCCGGCGTGATCCAACACATCCATGATGATCCTATGTCAGCACACTCGGGGGTGGACAAAACTATAGAAAAAATTCAGCGCATGTATTTTTGGCCAAGAATGAGAAATGACATTACAACTTACATTTCTTGGTGCGAGGCTTGTAAAGAAGCGAAAGCGCCTAATACATGCTTAAGACAATTCACTGCAAATTCACTGCAAAGGAATTTGAAAAATTAATAAAAACTTACAACATTAACCACAAATTCACCGCTCCGTACCATCCTCAGGCTAATGCGTCGGAAAGAGTCAATCGGAACATCGTCACTGCTATCCGAATGTATATAGATCAAACCAACCATAAAGAATGGGATGACAAGCTGAGTCACATTGCGTGCGCTCTCCGGAATGTCGTCCATGACGCCACTGGGTTTTCTCCATTCTACCTTACATTCGGATATCATATGATGACCGACGGTACTTCTTACGAGTTGCTTCGTAAATTAAATTCGCTGAATGAGAATATCATGATGTGCATGATGCAGTGGTCAGAAATCTGGAAAAAGCACAAAAAAGACACGAAAAAACTTACAACCTGCGCTCAAATAAAAATTTTAAAAAGTATTTACCTGGGCAAGTTGCGTACCGTTGAACCCATGTTTTAAGCGATTTCAAAAAAAATATTACAGCGAAATTTGCGAAACCCTGGACAAAATGCACCATTGTCGCCGAAAAGGGTCAAGTGTGCTACATTGTAGAAGATAGCGACACCCTAAGGCAATACATTGTCCACGCGAAAGATCTGAAAACCTGAAGAAAAAAAAAAAATTACAGTATTGATTTGAAAAAAAAAATATAAATTATGGTCCGGCTAGCATAGAAATAGAGCATGAGATAGTCAGGGTGTGATAGTCAGGCCCCACGTTGACTCAGAAAAAAAAATTTACCACCTGTGATATTTTGGATAATTGTTATTTATTTAGTGTCCCACGTTGACTCAGAAAAAAAAATTTACCACCTGTGATATTTTGGATAATTGTTATTTATTTAGTGTTTGTTAGATTTTTTTTATTATTTACAATTATTTGTTATTTATTAGTATTATTAGTTAATTTTTTTTGTTATTATATTATTATTAGTTAGTATAGTTAATTTTTTTTTGTTATTATTATTATTTATTAGTGATTAGTTAATTTACAATTATATGTAGGAAGGTTAGTTTTTGTTATTTATTATAGTTATTTTAACCTATAATACCTGGCTACCCACCTTTACCCCGTGAGTCACTAAATTTTTTTTGTTTGTTATTATTAGTTAATATTATTACATTTTTGAGAATAAGTTAGGATAAGTTTAGTTGTTATTTATTTACCTGTATATTAATTATATATTAAGTATTTATCTATTTATTTACTTGGGTAGGAATATTCAGTAGTAGTTAAATTTATTAGTCTAAGTTAAAATATTATGAGTTAAAAAAATTTTTTTTTTGTGCTAGATTTATAGGTATTTATTTATTTATGGGAACTTTTTTTTTGTTAGTATTATTTATTTAGTTTTATTATTATAGCTTATTATTTATTTATATTATTTATAGTTAATATTTATTGTAGTTGGTAGTTAAAATTATTTATTAAGTGTTATTATTTTTAGTGGTATTAGTTGTATAGTTTTTTTTTACATCGGACGTGTGGCAAGTTGGTGTTTTCCAGGCCTGTCTGGAACGCTAAGCTCCAGACGGGTCTGTTTTGTGACACCGTGTTTTTTTTTAATAAAATTCCCTAAAAAGAAATAAAAATTATTAAATTAAAACAATGTAAAAAAATACCTTGTTTAGTTGTTTACGTCTGCGTCCATCTTGATGTTATTTGTATGCCGGCTTGTCACATCTCAGATGTCAGTTAGTAGATAGGCGCGGAGGTAAATTGGAGGTGGGTAGCCATAGTGATAGGTTTCGAAATTCCCGTCAGCGCTGCGGTCTCTTGATTTTCGGAACAGAAAACAATAGACAACCTTTGTTGCCCTTGTGGGCCATGTTTTGATTCCGAAAGTCAAGAGATCGCGTGATCGAGGAAACAATAGTTTTTCGAAATGAAAATTTTTGAAAAATTGATTGTTTTCGGGTAGTCGAAGAAAAAATCTGTGCCGGACGGTCGGACATTTTTTTTTGGTTTTTTTTTGGGGGTTTTGTTTTTTGAATTAATTTTTTTTTTGAATTTTTTTTTTTGCAATTAGAGATTTTTATTTTTTTTTTGAAAAGTTTATTTGAAAATTAAATAACAGCGGCGAGAAAAATTGGGACTAAAATTTAAAAGGCAATAATTCAATAAGTTCGGACAAAAACAAAAATTATTTTAAAAGTGTTGGATTGATTTAAAAAAAAAAAAATTAAAAAAAGAGAAAGAATTTTTGTATTAGAAGAAAAAAAAATTTTGGGATTGTGGGAATATATTATCCGAAAAAATTGTGAAGAAACTCTTTTTTATAAAAAAAAATTAAACCAAATAATATAAAATATAAAAATAAAAGAAAGAAAAACTAAATCAAGGGTTTTTTTTTAAATAAAAGAAGTTGTTAGAAACAAAAACAGAAAATCACAAGAAAACGAAAAGAAAGAAAAATTAAAATTAACGAAAAAAAAAAATTAAAAAATTACGAGATTTTTTTTTGTAATAGAATTTATAATAATAACCATAAATTTTTTTTAATAAAACACGGCAGTGAATTACACTGCACCGGCCGATCCAGTAAGATCAAAAAAAAAAAAACTTATTCCAGTCACATTTGGGGAGGAGCAGAGTAGCGGCAACAGCGTCAACGTTTTTTTTGTTAGAAATTTGTTTTTTTGGTGGTGATATTGTTTTTTTGTATTTTTATTAAGTGTAGGTACCTTCGGTAGCTGGTTCCCGTCCTGACATGTCCGGAGCAGGAAGCAGACTTACCAGGTATGTGTAAATTTTGTATAAATTATTTATTATTGGTGCCTAGTAAAGTAAATTATTAGTAGCTTTTGCTTTGTTTTTTTTTGTAAATTAATTTATTTTTTTTTGTAAAGTAAATTTGTTGTTATTTATAATTTTTATTTATTTATTCTTTAAAATTATTTATTTATTAAAGTTGATGGACACCACAATAATAATAAAACAAAAAAATATATATAAAATTAAATAATTACATATATCTATATAAAATGATTTTTTTCTCACCACCGATATATTTTTGTTTGGAATTATATTATTAGATTATTAAAAGAAAAAAATTTAAAATCATATCGTTTTTTATTTATTATAATTTCTATGGAACTTTTTTTTTTTTTTTTTAATTCCAAAATTTTTTTTTTATTTTTATTGAGTTGAGTTGGCACCGCTGGGTTGTTGCTGCTGGGTTGTTTTTTTTTTATTTTTTTGTTGTTGAATTTTTTTAGAATGGCTGGCTGATATTTTTCATACTGCCCCAGGATGGATCGCCTTGGATTCTTGTCCTTTCTCTCCTAATTCCTTAAGCGATGGTGCTTCACTCTAAAGATTTTTTTTGTGAAAATCTTTATTAGTGAAAGCATCATCGTATTGTAGTATTGATTGCCGTTTGGATCACTGGTCGACTCACGCCCCACAGACTGAGCAAAGCTGGCAAAATTTAGGAGGAAATCCCAGTGGTTCAAGGAGTTCTAGTATACAAATTTTGTTCTAGCGTTTTTCTTGTGATGCGCTGTTGGTCACCCTATCCCTGGCGCCCACTACACTAGAACTCCGAAGTTACCTCCTCCGACTTACCTTATAGCTAACAGGTGATAATTTTTTTTTTGAACAAAATTATCCATCTTGTTACAATATCAAAGTTTCAAAATATAATTGCTGTTAAATCAAAATTAGAGTCAAAATCAAAATTCCGGCCTCGTAGTGTAGATTCGTTTTATTAAGACTACTTGTCTTCCAAATTTCACGCAAATTGGATGCAAATTGTGGAAAAACTCTATGTCGCAACGTTTTTTTTTTATGGAAATGCAAAAACATTTTAAATTTCCAGACAACCTAGGTTGAAAATGAAAAAAGGGCTGCATAGTGTAGATTCGTGTTATAGAGACTTTGTCTTCCAAATTTCACCCAAATTGGATGCAAATTGTGGAAAAAATGTAGGTCGCAACGTTTTTTTTGTATGGAAATGAAAAAAATATTTTAAATTTCTAGACAAAACTTAAAAAAAAGCTGCCTAGTGTAAAAGGTAGGTCTATTACCAACCATTTGCAAAAAACCAGATCAAAATCCGATAATTACAGCTCAAGTTATTATCTTACTTTTATCTTACTTTTTGGGGAAAAGACATATAATTTTGAAAGTTGTCTCAAAATTTGTTTTTAAAAATATTGTGTAATATAAATTTTGTTTTTTCGAATGGTTATAATGGAAAGGGAAGGGAAGACCTTTTACTAAAAAAAAAGATAAAAGATTTTGCTATCTTATTGCTTTGCAGACCTAAAAAATATAATTTGCTTAAAAGTTATTAGGTTTTCAATATTGGCTATGCCTATGTTCAATCTTGGAGGGGGAATAACTAGAAGGGCGAAAGAGATAGAAGAAAATTTTGCTCTACTGGGTCTATTATTTTATTATTCTATCTATGGTTAACATTTTGAAACTCTATCGTATAATAGATGTAGAAGTTTGTGTAACCGGGCAGACGGACGGACAGACAGAGTGAAACTAATATACATTTCTTACCAATTTGGTTGGAAATGTATTAAAATAATAAGATCATATTCGAAGAAATTTGTATAGTAACCAAAAGTTATTATGATATTGATATGTATGTATATATTTTGTTTTTGACTCTAAGCTACATTACAAACTACTTTTTTGTTATAAAACAGTGATAAATAAAATTGTAAATTACATCACAAAAAAGAATCTTTCACATTTTATCTAATGATAAATTTGTCAGATATTTTATTTTATCTTGATGAATGAATGATTTTTAATTATTGCTTATATTTTACTAATTAGATTACTAAAATTATATTCAATGATTCGAAAAATCACTTAGGTGTGTAATGTGTAGTCAAATTGAAATGAAAACTTTTTATGATATTAGTTTCTAATTAATATTCAGTTTTTAAATATAAATATATATACAAATATACACTGTTAAAGATGGCGGAACTATAACCTAAATATCAATACCACAACTCTTGTTATTTATCAGGGGTATTGATGATAATTTTGATATAATTTCAGTGCAATCAATAAAAGGAACTACTACTTACTTACTACAGAGTTAGATATATTCTCCGAAATCAAAAAGAGAATCACATCTTTACATTTAAATATTAATAATTTAACAAATAATACAACGGACGGCGCATCAAATATGAAATATGGTTGGTAAAAACATTTGTTTCAAAAGAGTTTTCAGGAAAGAAATCCCTCAGTTTTAGTTGTGTTTCTGAATTGTATAATTCATTAAGATGCATTGTGTAACGCAGCTCGTAATGTAAAAGAGGTGCTTGAAATAATTGTATCGCCCGTAAATTTTATACGTTCTCGAGCGCTTCATCATTAAGAATTTAAGGATTTTCGTCTGGAAAGTACTGGAAAGGGTTTGGAATTTAAAAATTGAAAGTATTGTTTGACAAGAGTTTTTAAAATTTGAAGGTGATTGGACTTCATATTTTGCTTTCTTCACTGATTTTTGTAATCATTTAAATAACCTAAATATAAAATTTCAAGGAAAAAATCGATTTATTGTGAGCTTTGGAATAAGATAAAAGAGCTTTAAAGCGCGTGGACACAAAGCAAAATAAAAGAAACGATTAGAATGGGCAAAACAACATAAAGACTGGACATTGCGTTTATAACGGACCCTTATATGGAGTGACGAGTATAGATTTGATATTTGTATTGGCGAGAGAGAAAACGTGAAATTAGAAAATTCAAAGAAGCTTTCCATAAAACAGTTAAAAGCGTACGGTTTCCAGCATCAAAAATAGGTTGGGGCTGTATGTTTGGACGAGGTGTTGGTCGCTTGTATTATGTTGAGGGCCTAGTTGTAACAATTTCAATAATTTGATATGTTAGCTGAAGGTAAGTTCGGAGGAGAAGGGTTCGAAAGCTGAAAGCGTTGGGCGCCAGGTCTGAGTGACCTAGCAACAATCACTATTACGAAACAAGACCAAGAACCAATTTTTTTAAAAAAAAACTAATTCTCTTTTCTTTACTATCAGCTCCCAGGATCATTGGGATTTCCTCCTTCTTGCCGGCTTAGCACAGTCTGTGGGGTGTCGGTCGACCAATGATACTACTAACTACCATATTGCCGGAAAATGTAACTCAACAATCCAAATCACTTGTTACATAATAACAACTCGATTGGATCGAAGAGTCACAAGAGAAGGATATCCTGACTACGCTGATTCACATAACTTAGGTCCACCTAGCCAGCCATGATTAAAATAAACGAACTATCAACAAAATCCTCCGGAAAAAGAACCAAAAAAAAATCTCGTACACACAAAAAAAAATTCCACCCAACGATGTTTCACAAAAAAATATGCAATAAATAAATAAATAAATAAATTCAAACACCAATAATTTTAATTAATAGTTAACAAATTTAAAAAAAAAATCAAAATAAATAAAGGAAATTATCTAATATATATATAATGACATCTTCGAATAATTTTTTTTTTCGTCTCCAGAATTGAAGTATATATATATATATGTATAATTAAATATATTTGCAGCTCTGCCTTGCCTTCAGAAAATAATAATAGCAAAAAAAAACATACCTTGGAAATTTTACCAGTGGTTACGTTGCTGCTCCTGACATGTCTGGACCAAGACGAACCCTGAAAACGCGACACTACATATAATTTTTTTCTAGTAAATATATATATATGTGGAAATAAATAATGGAAATAATTTAACACAAAATACATAAATTCCAAATTTTACAAATTTCTAAAACTACTCTACACAATTTTTTTTTTTAATCAGCAAAAAAAAAACCAATAGAAAGCAAATTTTAATTAAAAAAAACACGGGTAACAAAGATTCCCACGATGACGACTCTTCCGGGCAGGACTGGAACACAGGAACACAAACGTCAAAACAGGAACAAATTTTGACGATTATTCGCGCACGAATTATATTTTTTAATTTATTATTAAAAAAAATATTATTAATAAGTAAAACAAAATTATTTTATTTTTATTTATAATTTTATTAATACTTAATTAATTTTATAGTATATTATTAATATCGATCTCTTCAGAGTCGATCTATATTATTTGAATGTGGTCTTAGGACTGAATTTTATTTATGATTTTAAGTTTCATTTAACTTCTTACAAAAGAATTAAATTCAACAAAAATAAGATAAGATATATATATTTTTATTATATATGAATACATATATATATATGATCATTTCCGTTTAAATATTAATTTCTCAAATTACATTATTATATTTCAATTTGTGTAAGATCATCATTTCAATTGTTAATACTTTTATAATTGAAATGATTATTTTACCCTTTTATTTATTGATTAAATATCAATTAAAGTAAATTTTAAAAATTTGAGATAATCATCATTTAAATAAAGATTTTGTATTTTTAATTTTAAATATAAAAAAATGCATATTAATGCATTTTAAGCATTTTAAATTCTTATGTTGATTTTATTCATTAAATCATTAGTTTCTTTATTATCAACATAAGTCGCATTTTCCTTATTATGGGTTATGTTAGATAACGTAACTCCTCCTCCACTAGATTGTGGATTCTCCTGAATCTTATTAATTACTTTTACATTAAGCTTTTTATTTTTCAAGCATAAAATTACAAGAATTATAAAACATATTATTAATATAATAGTAAATGATCCTATTCCTATGTTTACATATTTATGATATTGTAATTCTTTTATTTCATTAATATTTTTTTCTTGTGTTAAAATTATATCATCAAAAGTTATATCGGTTATATTTTTTATTACATTATTTATTGGAAAAATAAATTTACTTAAAAATTTATTTACTTTGTTATTAAATTTTTTATTATCAACAAAAATAGTACAATTATGAAAATTTATTAAATAGTTTCCATTGAGCGTTAATTTTCGTTCATCACAAGAACTGTTAAATTTCCTTTCTTTTACATTATTCAATATTATAATATCATCATCAATTTCAATATATTCTTCTTCAGAAAATTTTATAAATTTACAATTATTTTTAAATATACAATGTTTGCTAATTTTAAGTTCTTTTAAAGTTTTTTTCTTTTTCATATCTAAAGTTTTTATTTTCTTTTTCAATTACATATTCTAAATCTTCATCAATTTGTTTATTATTAGAATTTACTATTGGAAATCTTTAGGAATTTTTATTGCGAATGTGATTGATTCATTATAATAACTAGCTATTCCTACTCTAATTTGTGCTAATTTTTTTTCGTCAATATCATATGTCCTGATTTCTTCATCTGTAAAAATACTTGGGTGTAAAATACCTAATCGAGCTGATATAAAAGTGTCCTGTATATTTTCTACTTATTTTTAATCAAATTTATTTTTATCATTTGTTCTAAAAATACCCTTTTTTCGAATATTAGTTTATCTATTTCATTAAATTTGTTAGCCATTTTAATTCTATCCATTTTAATTGCTTTATTAATAAGGTTGAATGTTTTATTAAAATTGTCATTAATTTTAATTTGTTGATTAATAGTATCAATTACTTGGTGATTATTTTTATCAGCAATGCCTAAATGTGTTTCTATATCATGTCTGTCATAGTCGTCCATAGTTCCAAATACCCATTTTAAAACAGTTCCTCCTAAATTTATTAATCCTCTCTTATATCTATGTGGAACTATTGTTTTGATCTGATTTTTAATATTTAATATTTGGTGAATTGCGATGTCTTTATTAATACCAGGTTCGAGTGTGTTTATAATTTCTTCTAATTTATCAATTATTATTAATATTTCCTTTGGATAAATTATATGTAGAATAATATCAAAATTATTAACAATTTCCACACATCCAGCTGAATTTTAGTATAACCTGATTCTGAATTTATTTTCTCAATTGTCAGCATTTGTTGGCTGAGGGGAATCATTAGAATTATGATTCCTATTGTTATCATTACCTGAAAATTTAAAACACCTTTTAATATTTGTTTCATGAATTCCTTGAATCTTATGTTTTCGAAATTTGGGTACTTCTTTATGCCTAACCGCTTTATAGTTTTTGATGAATCCCTCTTCCCTGTTTTCATTATAGTTTTCTCTATTTTCATTTAGTTTATTTATAACCCGGGCTTTTGTAATTTCTAAGCGAATAGTTTTATGATCTACTTTAAAGTTATGAACTTCTATTGGAGTTGTTTTAATAGTTGAATGAAATGAATTATTATAACAACTAACTGCTTTAAGCATTTGCATTTTAATTGGTAACTTTTCATCAAGATTAAGTGTTCTAATTCGTTCTCTTATTGTGTTATGGAAACGTTCGATATCAGAATTACCTGTGTGACTGTTTGGCTTTGTAGTATGGTATTCAATATTTTCGTTAGAAAGAAATTCTCTAATATTTTTTGTGTTAAATTCATTATCAAAAACAATTGTTTTTATTTTTCCTTTTATTGCTAAAAACTGCCTAACTTTTTCACTTATTGTGTTGTTGTGTTTGACCCTATATGAAATTATATTCACCTTTATTTTTTGGCCTGGCCTGATCGCCTTCGTATAATCTTCTTGTTTAACTCAAACTTCGCTCCAACTTTTATAATTAAAACTGTAACTAACTGTTAAATAAAACTTGTTTTATTTAGTTAATTTACTAAGTTCTTTGATTGGATTTTCATATAAAGTAGGCTTGACCTGTTCTTTATAAGAATTCAAAATTCGAACTCTCCGAAATACCAATTTTCAGCCGTTTATATATTCTAATATTGCTTCTTCAGCAATATTAGAATATTTCAATAAATATAATTAATTAATATTTCTTATTAATTAAAAGTAAAATTGTGCAACAACAATTCATACATTAATTATGTTGCTATTGCCCATTGTGCTGATAACGCATTATACTTTATTATTATTATTAGGAAAACTTTTGTGCTTTCGTTTATTTACTTTAGGTTTATTTACCTTTTTTTTATATGTTCTGTTCTACATTTTATACATAATAACTTAAGTGTGTCATTATGGTTTGTATTATTTGTAAACAATAATATTTATAATACGATGACGTATTTTATTATTGTTTTTGTTTTCATTATTTATTACAATGTGCTATCGACACAATGACGACATAAATGCATGAAATGTTGTCACACAACACCTCCCTCTTCCAAGATAAAAAATATCTATATTTTTTAATTTAATGGTATTTCAGAGTTTTCAAATATGAATTTCCAAATTTAGAACATTCTTTATTTAAAAACATTATAAAACGTATAAAACAATTTTGATCTTAATCTAGTTACATTATAATTTTCCATTGTCAAATAATTTGATTTTATATAATATTTAAAAACCATTTGTAATATACATATAATTTAATGATTGCATAATTTTAATTCAATAATTTATTTTTTACATAATATAATAATATTGTTTCTCATATCATTCAATTATTTATTTTCATTCTTTTCATACTTTGTTTTAAAAACTGAATTATGCACTCTCAACCATTTGTTAAGAAAATTCACCTATCTTTAAGAGATTAGGCTCGGTCGTTTCCCTAACATTTTCTTATAAATTTCATATAATTCCTTTATTTTCATATAATTTAAACAATATTTTTAATTTTTATACTTTTTTCAAATAACTTTTCAATTCTTTTTACAATAATTTTACATTTAATTTCAATAATTGTTATAATTCAATTTTCATAACCATGTTACATTTCATTTTAATAATTTTATATATACGATTTTTATACACAATTAACGTAATTCGAGCTCTCCCCTTTTTTTTCTCAAGATTTCATTTTAAAAAGTTTATTTTTACAATTTTTCAACTTAATTCTAGTTTAACATATTAGAAATTCAATTTATTTTAAATATTTTTTTTTTATCATTTTTATATATATATATATATATATATATATATATATATATATTCATAAATTATCTTATAGTATATCAATTTTTCAAGTTATAATTTTAATGCAATTTTTATGGTATAATTTCATTTTCACAAATTTTCAAGAAAAATTTTTTATAATTTATGTTAATTATAATTTTATTATTTTTATTAATTATTTTTTTTTTATTATATATTTTTTATTTTATTTATGTATACCTCCCATTTTCTTTTTAAATTAAATTTTCAATTTAATTTTACATAAAAATTTTCTTTTTATATCATAAATAGTTTATTCTAAATTTAATAGTTTATTTGTTCAAATTTTTTGTTTTTCATAATAGACTAAAAAAATTTTTTATTTATTTTATTATCTTCTCTTCTCCAATTACAAAAAAAACTATTTTGTAAATTTTACCGAATTTTGCTAAAAAAATTTTTTTTTTAAATATGAAGTGTCTCGCAAAAAAAATTCAGTTATGCTATTATGCATTTTTGGGATTTAATAATTTTGTAATTGCGTTAAAAACAATCATTCTTTCTGTGGTTTTTGAAGGATAAAGTTGATAGCTAGGAGTATATGTACATGTAAAAAAAATGTAGATTTATTTTGCTGTATAACATTATATAAAAAAAAAATTTTTTTTAAATTGTATAAAATATTATGTATAAAATGTAGATTTATTTTGAGAAAAATGTAAAATTATTTTGAAATTATTTTTTGCGAAATTTAAAAAAAGTAAACCTATTGTTAAAAAAAAATGAACCTATTGTTAATTAAAAATGATTTTTTTTTTTTAAAAAAACCTAAATCTATTATGTTTTTATTTAAATAATTTCCACTCATTTTTTTTTCAATCCACTTGTTTGTTTTCTTAAAAATTTGTTAGATTAATGTTCCCGAGAAAATTTTTTTTTTCTTTCTTATAGACAAAAAAAAATCCTATTCCTCTCTTCAATTTTATTATTAATTCCTAAATTTATGTTGATAAAAAAAATTCTTATTTATTTTTTACTACTCCTAAAAGTATAATATAACATAATCAATACTAAAACCCCTTTTAATCTAAGACACTTAGTTGGTAATAATCTTTACTAATACTAAAAAAATATTTGCTAAACTTTATTGTAGTTAAGTTTCACACCTTTACTAAACCTGCGCTAAAGACTTAACGATACTATCGTGTAATAGATGTCGTATATTAAATTAAATTTAAGTTATAAAGTAAATTATCCATAATTTGGATTATCTGTATTATGTATATATTTTTTATTTTTTGATAAGTGTTATTTTATTATAAATACAATGTATATTTATTTTGATTTATTCTCTAAATGATAGCACTTCGGGTGTTACATATTCATCCATTGTGTTTTCCCTTTGTTGGATCATTCTAATTGATTTATTTAACTTGGAACTAGGTTTTGCCATTTTGGTTCTGGGTAATTTTGGGGTTTTTGGTGGAGATGGTGGGTTATTCCGGGGTGGTCGAAAAGTGACCTCTTCCGTTTGTATTATAGGTGTGGATATTGTTGGTCTATTGTTGGTGATTACTAAACTTAATACCACCGAATTTGAGATTTAGGTTAACTTAAATGTATCCCAATTTGCTTGATTTTGTTTGTCTCTTTGTATGTCGCCATGAAGTTCTGTTAATGATTGGCTTCTCTTTGCGAATTTTTTATTAAGTTCTTCTGGATTTATTGGTTTAATTACTTTTGATATAGGTGTTATTGTTATTACGGAAATTTCATGTTCATTTTCCTTAAGCTCTATTTCACTTATATTAGCAAATTTAAAATTATTCTCCAAATTGAATTCTTAATTTTTTGTATTTTCGTAGGGTAACTCTAATTGTTCTAGTAAGAAAGTACATTTTTCTGTTAAAGTTAGAATACCGGTTTCTTTTAGTACAATTTTGTGAGTTTGTGCTGCACAGAGAGCTACTAAAGTGTTTTTATGTGGGAAGATGTATAACCATGTATTTTTTGATTTCATTGGGACAATGTGATTTCCTATCTCCCTTAGTGCGTTATATTGACATAACTCGTACTTTTCGTTGGTCAGTAATTCCATTTTTAAAAATTGCTTTATGACGCAGTGTGGTTGTGATAAATCCAAAATTTTTGGTTGTAGTTGCTTACAAATTTGTAAAACTTTATTTTCATCTTTATTTTATCTAATTGTTGACAAGCTGCCTTTTTCTCTTCGTTGGTGTAGTGTAGAAAGTGCCCCGCCGAATTATTAGCTAAGTAATCCCCTTCCGGTCTTAATATTATTATGTTTTCCTTGCTTTTCCTTGGTATGGGATATATTTTATATAATGTATATTCATTTTTTTGTAGAATGCTAATTTGAATGGTGACTCCTAACTCCCCATTCTTATGTTTTAAATTTACTCTCGCTAGTTGGTTTAGTACTGCTGATGAATATAGAAGAGGATGTCCTGTTTCCAGAGTTAGATTTCTTGTTAGAATTGTTAATAGTTGTGAGTCTATAAGTAATGGATGTATTTTATTAAAATGAGTAAATTTGTGTTTACTGAGTCAGTTAACTTGTTCAATTTTTCTTCTACTTCCAAAGATTGCATTGATAGGTTTCCCGTAACTTGTTTTATAAACTCGAAATTTGATGCCACTGCTGCTGTTTGTTTATCCAATAATTCAATCATAATCCCCCCATCCTTTTGTAATTTATCTAAATTGCTATAGATTCGATCAGAATCTGTTTGATCCATTGTTCCAAATAATCCTTTTGAAATTGATCCTATAATGTCTAATGCGCCTCGTTTTTGTCTACTGAAGAAATGATTTAGTCCTTTTGTTAACTTAATAATTTTGTTTCTCCAATATGATATTTCGTCCTTCCATAATTTACAACTTTTATTATTTTGAGAGTTGAAAACAGTGTTGCAGGTACTGCTTAGTTTATTTGATAATTTGTTTATGAATTCCTCTATTTCGTCCTCCCTCGTTATTGTGAATTTAGAATAAATTGTGATTTCGTCCTTGTATTCTATGGTATTTCCTAAATTTTCGAAAACAATTTCTGTGTTTTCAAGTTCCATCATACTCCAGGGCGTGGTTAGTACGAAGTTGATTAGCGTAGAAAAATATAATATTAGATACATTGTATAGTAATTTTCCTTTATTTTATGTCCTGCGTTTCCTTCCTGATAAATTTTGGTACTGAAAATAACATGATAAAAAATTTCTTTAGTGATTGAAATTTTGTTTTTTAGGTATGTTTTGTTTTCTAGTCATAAAGGGGTAGGCTGATGCCATAATTTAAGTCGGTTATTATGTATTCGCCGTGTTTTACCCTTAACCCTTATAATCGTTGTATTTTCGTTTGAATTTTCTAATACTTCAAATGGGCCTAAGCAAGTTAAACAAAGCTTGTTTAATTTCTGTGGGTTTAGCAATAGTACCTTATCACCATTCTTATAAGTCGAAGCTTTTTCGTTTTTATCATAATATAATTTTGCCTTATTTTTACTATTAATTAGGTTTTCCCGTGCTAATTGTCTGATCCTCTAAAGCTTGAATTTGATGACGTTACTGATGTCGTCTGAATTATATAGAGGCTCAGTTTTCCGACTTACAAATTTTGGTAATGGATCGCAAAAACCATATAGAACAAAAAAAGGTGAAAATTTGGTTCCTTCGTGCGGTGTGTGATTATGGGTAAAGGCTGCTTCTGCTAGCCATTCATCCCAAGTTTGCACATTTTCCCCACTATCATTTTTAAATATTCTACTAATGGCCCATGTCTTCTTTCCAATGATCCGTTTGACTGAGGGTGGTAAGCGGTCGTTTCCAATTTTTTAATTTTCAATATTTTGCAAAGATTTCTGAAAACTTGGCTAGTGAAGTTGGTACCTTGATCGGTAATTAATTTTTTTGGTATTGCGGAGTATTTTAATATAATTCTATCATAAAATTCTCTGGCTACTGTTGTTGCCTCCATGTTGGGCAGAGCTACACAGTCAAGTAGTTTGTTTAAATCGTCTTGAAAGCTTAAAATGTATTTATTCGATTAATTTCCAACTCCGCCCACAAATCCCTGTTATCTGGTTTTAAAATGAGTAAATTTGTGTTTACTGAGTCAGTTAACTTGTTCAATTTTTCTTCTACTTCCAAATATTGCATTGATAGGTTTCCCGTAACTTGTTTTATAAACTCGAAATTTGATGCCACTGCTGCTGTTTGTTTATCCAATAATTCAATCATAATCCCCCATCCTTTTGTAATTTATCTAAAGTGCTATAGATTCGATCAGAATCTGCTTGATCCATTGTTCCAAATAATCCTTTTGAAATTGATCCTATAATGTCTACTGCGCCTCGTTTTTGTCTACTGAAGAAATGATTTAGTCCTTTTGTTAACTTAATAATTTTGTTTCTCCAATATGATATTTCGTCCTTCCATAATTTACAACTTTTATTATTTTGAGAGTTGAAAACAGTGTTGCAGGTACTGCTTAGTTTATTTGATAATTTGTTTATGAATTCCTCTATTTCGTCCTCCCTCGTTATTGTGAATTTAGAATAAATTGTGATTTCGTCCTTGTATTCTATGGTATTTCCTAAATTTTCGAAAACAATTTCTGTGTTTTCAAGTTCCATCATACTCCAGGGTGTGGTTAGTACGAAGTTGATTAGCGTAGAAAAATATAATATTAGATACATTGTATAGTAATTTTCCTTTATTTTATGTCCTGCGTTTCCTTCCTGATAAATTTTGGTACTGAAAATAACGTGATGAAAAATTTCTTTAGTGATTGAAATTTTGTTTTTTAGGTATGTTTTGTTTTCTAGTCATAAAGGGGTAGGCTGATGCCATAATTTAAGTCGGTTATTATGTATTCGCCGTGTTTTACCCTTAACCCTTATAATCGTTGTATTTTCGTTTGAATTTTCTAATACTTCAAATGGGCCTAAGCAAGTTAAACAAAGCTTGTTTAATTTCTGTGGGTTTAGCAATAGTACCTTATCACCATTCTTATAAGTCGAAGTTTTTTCGTTTTTATCATAATATAATTTTGCCTTATTTTTACTATTAATTAGGTTTTCCCGTGCTAATTGTCTGATCCTCTGAAGCTTGAATTTGATGACGTTACTGATGTCGTCTGAATTATATAGAGGCTCAGTTTTCCGACTTACAAATTTTGGTAATGGATCGCAAAAACCATATAGAACAAAAAAAGGTGAAAATTTGGTTCCTTCGTGCGGTGTGTGATTATGGGTAAAGGCTGCTTCTGCTAGCCATTCATCCCAAGTTTGCACATTTTCCCCACTATCATTTTTAAATATTCTACTAATGGCCCATGTCTTCTTTCCAATGATCCGTTTGACTGAGGGTGGTAAGCGGTCGTTTCCAATTTTTTAATTTTCAATATTTTGCAAAGATTTCTGAAAACTTGGCTAGTGAAGTTGGTACCTTGATCGGTAATTAATTTTTTTGGTATTGCGGAGTATTTTAATATGATTCTATCATAAAATGCTCTGGCTACTGTTGTTGCCTCCATGTTGGGCAGAGCTACACAGTCAAGTAGTTTGTTTAAATCGTCTTGAAAGCTTAAAATGTATTTATTCGATTAATTTCCAACTCCGCCCACAAATCCCTGTTATCTGCTTTTAAAATGAGTAAATTTGTGTTTACTGAGTCAGTTAACTTGTTCAATTTTTCTTCTACTTCCAAAGATTGCATTGATAGGTTTCCCGTAACTTGTTTTATAAATTCGAAATTTGATGCCACTGCTGCTGTTTGTTTATCCAATAATTCAATCATAATCCCCCCATCCTTTTGTAATTTATCTAAAGTGCTATAGATTCGATCAGAATCTGCTTGATCCATTGTTCCAAATAATCCTTTTGAAATTGATCCTATAATGTCTAATGCGCCTCGTTTTTGTCTACTGAAGAAATGATTTAGTCCTTTTGTTAACTTAATAATTTTGTTTCTCCAATATGATATTTCGTCCTTCCATAATTTACAACTTTTATTATTTTGAGGGTTGAAAACAGTGTTGCAGGTACTGCTTAGTTTATTTGATAATTTGTTTATGAATTCCTCTATTTCGTCCTCCCTCGTTATTGTGAATTTAGAATAAATTGTGATTTCGTCCTTGTATTCTATGGTATTTCCTAAATTTTCGAAAACAATTTCTGTGTTTTCAAGTTCCATCATACTCCAGGGTGTGGTTAGTACGAAGTTGATTAGCGTAGAAAAATATAATATTAGATACATTGTATAGTAATTTTCCTTTATTTTATGTCCTGCGTTTCCTTCCTGATAAATTTTGGTACTGAAAATAACATGATGAAAAATTTCTTTAGTGATTGAAATTTTGTTTTTTAGGTATGTTTTGTTTTGTAGTCATAAAGGGGTAGGCTGATGCCATAATTTAAGTCGGTTATTATATATTCGCCGTGTTTTACCCTTAACCCTTATAATCGTTGTATTTTCGTTTGAATTTTCTAATACTTCAAATGGGCCTAAGCAAGTTAAACAAAGCTTGTTTAATTTCTGTGGGTTTAGCAATAGTACCTTATCACCATTCTTATAAGTCGAAGTTTTTCGTTTTTATCATAATATAATTTTGCCTTATTTTCACTATTAATTACGTTTTCCCGTGCTAATTGTCTGATCCTCTAAAGCTTGAATTTGATGACGTTACTGATGTCGTCTGAATTATATAGAGGCTCAGTTTTCCGACTTACAAATTTTGGTAATGGATCGCAAAAACCATATAGAACAAAAAAAGGTGAAAATTTGGTTCCTTCGTGCGGTGTGTGATTATGGGTAAAGGCTGCTTCTGCTAGCCATTCATCCCAAGTTTGCACATTTTCCCCACTATCATTTTTAAATATTCTACTAATGGCCCATGTCTTCTTTCCAATGATCCGTTTGACTGAGGGTGGTAAGCGGTCGTTTCCAATTTTTTAATTTTCAATATTTTGCAAAGATTTCTGAAAACTTGGCTAGTGAAGTTGGTACCTTGATCGGTAATTAATTTTTTTGGTATTGCGGAGTATTTTAATATGATTCTATCATAAAATGCTCTGGCTACTGTTGTTGCCTCCATGTTGGGCAGAGCTACACAGTCAAGTAGTTTGTTTAAATCGTCTTGAAAGCTTAAAATGTATTGATTCCCTGTATTTGAGATTGGGAGTGGTCCAACGATATCTAGATATACTTTATCAAATGGACGTTTAGCGGTATCTGTAATCATCATAGACATTTCTGTAACCCTTCCTCTTTTAGTTTTTTGACATTTTGGGCATGACTCGATATACTTCCTTACTGTTTTAAGTATTTTCTTCCAAACATAGTGTCTCTTTAATCGATTGTAAGTTTTAACGACACCTATGTGACCGCCGTCTGTTAATTCCATTCTTTTTGACCATTTTTCAGTTGGTTTTTCCACATCATCTTCATCCTCTTCGTCAGTGTTAGAATCTTCTTCAATAGTTCTATCCATATCCTTGTCCGCTAATTTTGCCTTTTGAGCTCTAGTTATTACATTTATTTGATCTACTTCCGTATCGTTTTCTCTATACGGAATCCGACTTAGTGCGTCCGCGTTACCATTTTGTTTTCCTGGTTTATATTCGATCGTAAATTTATACTCCGAAAGCCTAATTTTCCAACGGTTTAGTCGTCCTTCAGGATTTCTTTTATTGAACTCACTAATTAATGGTTTATGGTCTGTGAACACTTTGAAGCTTCTTCCCAATAGGTATGACCGAAAGTTTTTTATTGCCCAATATATTGCTAGCATTTCTTTTTCTATCGTCGCATAATTTTTCTCTGGTTTTTCTAATACTCTACTAGCGTGAGGCAATTGGTTTGTCTTCTCCAGTCTGAGTTTGTGATAAAACCGCTCCGAGTGCTTGGTTACTAGCATCCGTAGTTAAATTGAAATCCGGATACATGAGTAATGGTGGTTCGACCAATAATTTTTTTATTTTTTCAAATGCTATTTGGTGTTCCGAAGTCCAATTAAATTTTGGGATTGTGTTGCCATTTTATACAGAGATGCCCCAATGTCCGCGAGTTTGGGCATACTAGGTCTGTAGTAGTTTACTAGTCCCAAAAATGATTGAAGTTCCTTTGTTGTACTAGGTACTGGGTGTTCCTGTACGCATTTGGTTTTTTCTGGGTCGGGCATCACTCCTTCTGATGTTATTTTATGGCCCAAATATACTACTTCTTTTTTTAAAAATTTACATTTTTCCGGTTGTAATTTCAGATTATTTTCCCTCAACCTTTGGAACACACATCGCAATTTTTCATCGTGATCTATTAAATTTTTTCCGTATATTACTATGTCATCGAGATATACGAAACATTTGAACCCCTGAAGTCCCGTTAAGACGCAATTCATCATTCGTTGGAATGTGGCCGGTGCTCCGGTTAGTCCGAAAGGCATTCGCTTGAACTCGAAATGGCCATAGGCAGTACTGAATGCAGTTTTCTCTCTGTCTGTAGGTTCCATTTGTACTTGGTGATAGTCACTAGCAAGATCCAAGGTTGTGAAATTTTTGAACCTCCTAACTGATCCAAAATGTCTTCAATACGAGGAAGTGGAAAGTCATCGCCTATCGTGACTTCATTTAACTTTCGAAAATCTATTACCACTCGATGTCTTTTTTCTCCGTTAGGCCCCGCCATTTTTGGCACAACAAGCAATGGTGCGTTCCAAGGGCTATTACTAGTCTGAATTATCTCTTCCGTTAATAATTTACTGATTTCTTCATTTATTACTTCCCTATGGCATTCAGGTAAACGATATCGACAACTGTTTATAGGTTTAGTATCTGCTTTAACCGAAATAGAATGCGTAATATTTTCAACACAGCTTAATTTATCTCCGGTTAGGTGAATAATGTCGTGACATTCTTCACATATATTTTCTAGTGTTTCTATTTCTTCGATGCTTAGATCCTGTGAAGTACATAAGACGTCCTTTAATTTTTTAATCCTTTCTTTTACTCCCATAATGTCTGTTTTCTCTTGATTGAATAAATATCTTACATAATAAACTGGATCATTTTGCGTTTTATGCTCATCGTTACCCCAATTTGTTAATGGGTGTACATTATAAAAATTTAGCGAGTGAACTGTTGATTCGAAATTTGGAACTATTTGTTCCTGATTTGTTGTATTTACCACCGGGACGGCAATTTTCCCATTTCGTACTTTGCTGATGCAATTCCCTAAGAATATTCCATTTTCCAAATTTTTCCCTATGTTTAATAACTCTCCCTGTTCTTTAACAGCTACTTCTATAATTTTCTCTGATCTCGCGGGTATTTTAATTTCATTTTCTTTCAACTTTGATTTTCCACTTAATTTCATTTTCTATCAACTTTGATTTTTTTTTAATTTCATTTTCTTTCAACTTTGATTTTTTTTGCCTTGGGAGTTTTCAAGATAGTTTTTCATTTTCTTTTGTTAAAATTGGTTTGTTCTCGTTGCCTGAAAAAACTTCCAGATCCGCTGCTCTATGGTCAGCTCCTGAGTTTTCCGGTTTTGAGTTTCCACCAATTTCAAACTCTTCGTTAATCCTATTATCCTTTTTTCCTTTTTCGAAATTTCCCTTTTTAATTTCATCATTATTTCTCATAATTTCAAAATGAATTCCTTTTTTAAACTCGATATTTTCTTTTACTTCACCATTATTAATTTCCTCTATTTTAGCTTCATTATTTCTCTCTATTTCATTATTTCTCCCTAATTTTCTATTATAAAAACTATTCATTTCTTTATTTTCAAATTTATCGCTACTCTTTGTTTTGTACATTTTAACTTCCTCAAACTTTCTATTTACTTCAATATTATTCTGGTTCGTAAAGGGAATTGAAAATTCATTTTTATTGACTTTTGTTTTGGGAAAATGTAAAGTCCTTTGTGGTCCTAAAATGTTACAGTTCTCTGCTAAAAAATCGTTTCCGAGATAATTACTACCTACTACTTGGAACTCGCATCTCATTTCTTCTGGTGTCAAAACTTTTCCAAAGCACTTGCCCAAAGTGGCACTTTGGTTATGTATTGTATTTATTAATATATTTTCCTTAAGATCTATAGGTACCTCCTTAGCTATTTTTTCTTTTTTAATTAAACTTATTTGAGCCCCTGTATCAACCAATAATGTGACTTTTTTTGTGTTAGAAATATCCAAAGGCACTAAGGGGTCTAAGCGGAAGTTACCGTTTTTTACACCCTTTCCTTCGTTATTTGGGGATGAGAATTGGGATTTTACCTCATCCCTTGCTCGTTTCCCTGCTTCGATTGGTAGTATTGCCGTGCTGGACATGTTAACTCTGTATGTCCTTCTCTTTGACACCACTCACAGTGTCCTAATCGGAATGTGTTAACTCTTTGTTGAGTTGTGGCTTCCTGTGCTTTTGATTTATTAACCGGACAATTAGTTGCAATGCGTCCTGAATTTTTGCATAAATACCACTCCATACGTGCCCATTTATTTTCTCTTTGTACGTTATTAGCTGGTGGTGCGCCTGTTTTGCGAGGTGCCCTACACTCTTTGCTGTAGTGGACCATCCTGCCACAATTAAAACAAGTTACTCTTTGTCCGTTGTTATTGTTTGGCACGTAAGAGTTATTTACTGGCCAAGCTGCTGTTACCGGTACTCTCATTCGTTGCGGTGCTTGTTGTATATTTTGTTGCCTAAAGAATCTATTATTGTCTCTATTATCTCTATTATTGGAACCGAGTTTCAGTTCTTTTATCATTTCCATAAGTTGTTTTGTGGTACCATTAGGAAATTTATGCCGGGCAGCCATTTTGAAGCATCCTAATTTCCGTTCTACACGATCTCCAAATTGTTCGACAGATTCGTCAGGAATCTGCACACATTCCTCAATTTCTCGCCTTAATTGTGTTAAATCCTTGTAAGGGATGAACGCGTTTTAGAGATGATAATACAACAAATTCCAATTTAATACAAATTTAAGAGAAACAAATTTTTTTTTTAAATACAAATATAACTTTAAGTCTATTATTATTTTTATTAATTAGTCATTGTATTTTTTAAATATGATAACATTTCCTCTCTCAAAAATTAATATTAACTCTTCTGAAAAAATAATTAAAAGAAAATACTGGCTCATGTAGCTTGAGATTTTCATTTTAATATTATGTAAAATTTGTTTTGTGTAATTCTAAATATTTTTTACTTTGAATAATATTAACTAATATATTACTAAAATTCTAATAGTTTTTTCTTTACTTTGAATAATTTTTTTTACGATATTTTATGTTACAAAGTTACAATTTTTTTACTACTTCCTCAACTGTTTTAATACAATTTTCAAACAGCTAATTAAAATTTTTTTTTCTAAATTTTTCTCCTTTTGTTCCTTCTTTTGTGCTTTCCGTAGTTCCTTGATCTGTCTTTTTAATGATTCCATCTCATTAAAAAGATCTGTCTTTTTAATGAGATGTGCAGATCTTTGATTTTTTCTCTTCTTCTCGCTGCCTCGCCGCCTCTAGTTTTTGTTGGTATTGGTTCTATTAATTTAGCTGGTGTTGTTGTTGTTGCTTTTTGCCTTTCTCGATATTCTTCGATCGAAATTGGCTTAAAATTTGAATTCTTATAAAGAACAGGTCAAGCCTACTTTATATGAAAATCCAATCAAAGAACTTAGTAAATTAACTAAATAAAACACGTTTTATTAAACAGTTATTTTCAGTTTATATTAAAAGTAAAAGTAAAATTACTAAAGGTAAAAGTTAAAACAAAGTTATACCAGGATTAAAGGAAGATTATTGAAGAGACGATCAGGCCAGAAAGATTTAAATAAAGATGAATATCATTTCATATAGGGTCAAACACAACATTGGTGCCGTGACCAATTTTTGGATTAATATCCAAAAAAAACGAACAGGGACTACAACGTTTTATTCCTTTTATTTCAGACCCTCTACGTGCATATTGCATGAGGTAGTGTACAAGCTAAAAGCTTCACAACTTGAAGTAATAAGGAAAAATACAGATACTAAATAACAACTAAACAAGCAGAAATAGAAGAGAAAATACGTGAATCACCCACCGCGGGACCAAAACCAATATCGATAGCGGAATATTTGAAAAGAAAGTCAAAATCAGAGAAGCACCCAAAGAAGTGAAACAAATAAAAAGTAGAGGCGGGGAATAATAGGCGGGGCAGCAAGAAGACGCGGAGAAATAAAAGACCTGCACAGAATCCTTCGACTAGGGTGCAGTAAAATACAGGAAGAAACTTTTAAAGCCAGAATAAAAACATTACTAAACGAGCAGAAAAAAGAGCAAAAGGAGAAAACATTAGATAAGCTGTTCGAAAGATGTTTTAGAACAGCTGATGAAGTGTTAGGAATAAAATAAGTTTAAATAAGAGAAATAATAATATAAACTTAAAATTGAATTTAATAAAGTAGGGGAAATTATAAGATATAAATAGCGAATAATTTTTTTATATATTTGAAAAGAGTAATAATAAAAAAAAAAGTATGAAAATATCAAGTTATCAGAGTCAAATATTTCTCTTAATTATTTTTTCAAATGAAATTGTATTAATATTTGAGAGGGGAAATATAATAATATTTAAAAAATATAATGATTAAAAACCAAATAATAATATAGCAATAAATGATTTAATTATATTTACTCAAAAACAAAAAGACTTTATTTATTATTTGCGTTGAAATTGACTTTATATTTTGTATTATCTTCTTTTGTATTCGTTTTCTCTCATGAATTTTCTCGCTTTTAAATTTTTCAGTGTTGTCTCTCGCAATAAAATACAATTATTGGAAATTGTGCTATGACCCCATAATAATACCACAGTTTGAAAGAGAAAATTTTTGTCAATATTTACTTCACGATATATTGTCAATATTTACTTCACTAAATTATATTAATCAAAAGTAGAATAATTTTAAAGTCGCTCACTAAAAAATTTAAAAGGTTTGAGCTTTAAACCAAATAATTCGAGGAAGCCGCGGACATTTTTCATTTTTTTTCTCTCTAGCAATTATAAAAATCATTCTTTAAGCTTGTGCATAAAAAATAATACACAAAAAAAACTCAACACATATATGTTATATGCATAATTATTGAGAGATTTTTGGTGTATATATGCGATACAATAAATGGTCGTTTATGTATTGGTGTATATATGTGATACAATAAATGGTCGTTTTTGAGAGAACATATATATGTTTTGTATTGAGAATATATTTTTTATTTAAAATAATTTTTAACCATAGGCGTAGAGGAAAAGGGAGTTTTTTTGATTCAATAAAAAATTGAATGCGAATTATTTTTATTATTGAATGTTAATGAGTTTTAATAATTGTGGTATTATTTTTACGAAAGTATAGAATATCCAGTCAGGAGACTATTAAAACCTGCACCAGCGGTACCAGCCATAGTACCCCAAAAAACATAATGCCTGGATGCAGTGGGAGTGCCAGCCACAGCACACCCACCCATCCTGAAACAGGTACCAAGCCAGGTACTAAAAAGAAACGGAGCTCAGGAGTCTCTCTCAAACGCGAGTACTCGAAAGCTAAGTTCATCCTGAGCAAGATCGCTCGGAACGTAGCCGAAGGGAAAGCGGATGAGAGGGACTTGAGTGACAAGACCAAGTACGAAGAAACAGTTCGGCGGTATGAAGCTCATACCTCAGCTGTAGAAAAACCTGCAAAAAGAAACAGGTCCCAAGATGGGTCCAGTGCAGGTGGGCAAACAGCCAAGGTCGCCAGAATGGAGACCTCAGAGAAGAAGCTGACAGTAAAGTTTAGCGATATCGCCAAAAATCACCTAAACGTTGCTGTTATAGATAATAACGATAAAAACCAAAAGGTTTCGTCCAAGCTATGGATGAAACTGGAAGGCAGGCTGTCAGAGATGGTCCTGGATCATATATTGATGGGCGACGGGGGGCCACTTCCTTGTTTTGATTCATCCACTGTAGTCAGGGGCTACAGGGTAATCAAATGTGAAGATCAGTTCTCCTTAGATTTCCTTAGCAGCAGTGTTGCTAAGATTAGCAACACCTGGGAGGCAGCCAAGATCGGCCTAATCCCAGCTGAGAAAATCCCGAGGAGACCTAGGGCGCGCATCTGGTTGCCAAGGATGGAGATTAACGGGGAGAGGCTCCTCAAAGCACTAGCGCTACACAACCCAGAGTTCCCGATGGGCAACTGGGAAGTTATTAAAAAGGAGGAGGATACGACTGACTCTCAGAAGAGTAGTTTATCCTTCCTCCTTCTGATAAACGACGAGAGTCTGGCACCCCTAGAGCAGCTGGGGAACAGATTGAGATTCGGCATCCGCTGAGCCAAACTCAAGATTTTCCAGTCGGAAAGCCTTGAGATTGACGAGGCGGATGAAGCGATCGACCTGCTTGAAGAGATGTCTCTGGCCAAGGAGACTGCAGGAAAAGACCTACATGCCAATTATGATGAAGGTTGTCCAGGCGAATCTTAAGCAGTCTAGACTCGCCTCGGACAACCTAATAGTCTTCCTGTGCAAGGAAGACATTGACATAGCCTTACTACAAGAACCCTGGGTAAACACCTCCAGAGTGAGAGGTCTGAACCAAAAAAACTACAACCTATTCTACAAGCCTGTAGATAGCCATAGAGGTAAGCCAAGAGCGTGTATTCTAGTTAGAAAACACATAAATGCTCATCTTTGTTCTAATTTTAGCTATGAAGACATGACTGTCATCAAAGTTGAACAGAATGACGGCAAGGAAATGTATATCAGCTCGGTGTACATGCCGCATGATGAACAAGCCCCGCCAATCAAGCTTCAGGAACTGGTCCATGCCAAAAAAAGCAAGCTGCTTATTGGATGCGACGCTAATGCCAGACACTCCCTGTGGGAAAGTTCTGAGATAAATGAAAGAGGTGAGTCACTTTATGATTTTATACTAAATAACAACCTATCTATCTGTAATAGAGGCAAAACCCCCACATTTACCTTCCCTTGCTCAGATAGGCACCCGGGATGGGAAGATACAATCGACATTACATGTACTAGTAATGACGTAGAACCTATGGTAGAAAATTGGAGAGTATCCAAAGAGAGATCTTTCTCTGATCATATACTCTTCAATATTAGCTGGATACTCTTCAATATTAGCTTAACAACCAATAGTCCCAAACCCTATAGAAACCCCAAAAACACAGACTGGTCTAAGTTCAGATCAGTGCTAAAACAAAAATTACTACCCGTAAGCAACGACAATAGGGATATAGTAACGACCGAAGCTCTAGAAGAGCTAACGGTCAAGTTCACTAAAGCCATGGAGGTATCCTACAAGGTGTCTTGTCCAATTAAACGAAGTAAAAAATCATTCCCCCCGTGGTGGGATGACAATCTCAACAAACTAAGGAAGGTGACTAGGGATGCCTATAATATCTGCTATAAGCAAGGTACATGGCAACTCTACAAGGACCGTCTCCGCGAATATAAGAAGGCTGTCAGGACGACCAAAACAAAAAACTGGCAAGAGTACTGTGAGTCCATAGAAAGCACTAGGGACTCAGCTAGGTTAAGCAAGATCCTAAGTAAGGATCACACCAACCCCTCCTTCCTTAAGAATACGGATGGTACCTGGACGGAATCATCCGCGGAAACGTTAGAACTACTAGTAGACACACACTTCCCAGGAAGCACTGGAACTATAGCGGAGGACACCCACCCGGGTGACCAAGCTATATCTATGCCTCCCGCGGAATGGCTTAATACACTTATAACACCTGAGAAAATCGCCTGGGCGATTGATATCTTCTCACCATACAAATCGCCTGGACCTGACGGTATCTATCCCAAGATGCTTCAGGAAACCAAAGAGATAACCATTCCCATAATAACGAAATTATTCAAAGGCAGCCTTACACTTGGCTATATTCCGCATTGGTGGAGGCAGGTGAAGGTAGTCTTCATCCCGAAGGCGGGAAAAAGCGGACACGAATCGGCTAAAGACTTCAGGCCAATTAGTCTATCTTCTTTCCTCTTAAAATCCCTAGAACGAATACTCGAGCTAGAGTTAAGAAAATACCTTGAAAAAGAGCCATTAAGCACAGCCCAACATGCCTACAGCAAAGGTAGGTCCACTGAAACCGCGTTAAGCATGGTGGTCAAAGATGTTGAGCGTTCCATTCAATACAAGCAATATACATTAGCGGCCTTCTTAGATATTGAGGGTGCTTTCAATAACGTTCATAACGCAGCCATTATAGAATCGCTGGCTAAGTTAGGAGTAGAAGCGAAACTAGCTCAATGGATCGCAAATATGCTAAAAACAAGAGAGATCCAGACGGAACTCGGTAATAGCCACATCACTAGGAAAGTTAGTAGAGGCATCCCACAGGGTGGGGTGCTTTCACCCCTTCTTTGTCTCCTAGTTATGGATCAAATCTTGAAAAAGTTACAAGAAGAAGGGATTCAAGCAATCGCATACGCTGATGACCTAGTCATTCTGGTCTCCGGTAAATACCCCCACATACTAAGTGAGATATTAGAGAGAGCACTAGCCTGCGTTAGTAGATGGGCCAAAGACTGTGGCCTACGTGCGAACCCAGCTAAGACTGAGCTCATGCTCTTCACCACAAAAAACCTTTACTCGTCCTAGACTGGATGGTGTCGAATTGCAGCTTTCCCCTAGTGTCAAGTATCTAGGTGTGATACTTGACACTAAGTTAAGCTGGAAACTTAACGTTGAAGCGAGAGCAAAGAAAGCGTATGTAGCTCTCTACTCGTGCAAAAAGATGTTAGGTAAAAAATGGGGATTAAAGCCAAGAATGGTTTTATGGATGTACACAGCCATAGTTCGTCCTATCCTCACGTACGGGTCAGTTGTATGGTGGCCTGCACTCTCTAAGGAGTACAACCGTACCAAGCTAGGTAGGGTTCAAAGAGGAGCTTGCATGTGCGTAACAGGGGCGTTGAGAACAACGCCAAGGGACGCGTTAGATGTAATCCTCCACCTCCTTCCAGCGGACCTCCATATAAAATACTCATCCACATGCAGCGCAATAAGGCTCAAAGAAATCGGGCATTGGGCAGAAAAACCATATGGACACTGCAGCATTCTTGACACGATAGACAGGAATCTGAGCAGGGTCCCTACGGACTACACTATCCCCAAACTAGAGTTGAACAAGAAGTTCAAAACAAAAATTCCAACCAGAAGAGAGTGGAAAGACTATTAGGAGAAATGGACACGATCCTCTACACAGACGGTTCAAAGATGGACTGCGGTGTATGTGCCGGGATATTCTCAGAAACCAACGCAATATCCCTAAAATTCAGACTCCCCAACAGATCCACCGTCTTCCAGGCGGAAACCTTTGCGATCTGGAAAGCGTGCCAAGCGTTGAGAGAAGACTCCTCTCATAAACACAACATAGCGATTGTGACGGATAGTCAAGCGGCAATTTTGGCTCTCAAATTTGCCACAATCTCCTCAAAAGTCGTTAAGAAATGTTCAGATGAACTGGCGTATATAAGTAACCAATTCAACGTTATCCTGCTGTGGGTTCCCGGACATAGGAACATACATGGTAACGAAGTAGCCGATGAACTAGCACGGGGGGGGGGGGTCATGTTTAGACGTAGCCTTGGCGGCACAAGTCGACCCTCCTCTAAACATAGTAAAAAGAGACCTCTACCTCCACCACCTATCCCTTGCTAGCGATAGATGGCGAGGACTGACCACATGCAGGACAACCAAGAAAACTTGGCCGTCCTACAACCAAACCAAAACCAATAGTCTTTTAAAACTCTCCCGTAGGCACATAGCTAGAGCGACGGCTGTCTACACCGGTCATTGGCCGATTGGAGAGCACGCAGCCAGAATGGGCATCCCGTTCAACCAATCGTGCCATAGCTGCAAAGAATCAAGTGCGAAGGAAACGGTAGAACATTTCCTATGCAAGTGTCCAGCGCTAGCCAGAGCTAGACACCGTTCACTTGGCAGCTACATCTTCAACGATCTAAACGATCTAGCCGCGTGCTGCCCAACGAACCTGACACAGTTCCTAAACACCACAGACTGGATCTGACACAATCCAACCAACCCCGTGGTCACGAGAATGAGTGGTTACAAAACGGCACGTTAGTGCTACTTGGAGGTACCCTACCAGTTGGTAGGGCATCTCGCCACTTCAAGCAACCAACCAACCAATAGGAATATTCTTAAAATAAAAATAATAATAACAAAATAGTATAGAATTTTAGGCATAATTTGTTGAAAAATCAATTTAATTTTTTTTTTGGGTACCATTTAACACATGGCACCAACTACTCGCGGACAAAAGAAAATATTAGAGGATTCTACTATTTTACCGGAAAACCTTAATTTTGCGGAATTATCACTGATAAAATCCGCACCACAGGGTAATTCAGATAATTTAACAAAACGAAGACGGTCGGTAATTTTTTCGCCGGAAAATTCAGACGACACTATATCAAACGAAAGCGGGTCGGAAACGGAAATTGATTTAAATGCTATTAATTTGAGTTTACGTTCAAATAACATTAGGACAAATTCTGAAAATAATAGTAGCGAAAGCGAAGAAGAAGGTGCCGTAGGAGGTATAACAATAGATAATATTAGTCAATTAAAAGAAAGAAACAAAACTTTGATTAATATTAATAAAAATTTTGACAAATTAGAAATGGATACAAATAGACTATGTACGCATGGAGCAATTCCACGCACCAATAGCTGCTTACAAATACCCAACGGATTATACGAGGATTTAATGCCACCAAACAACGGATCAGGACACAAAAATAATAGGAGATCAACAAATTTTTTAAACAAGGATAATACATACGATTTCGGTATGACAGCTCCAATGAACGCAACAATGCCCCTAGAAAAAACATATAAAACATTTTTTCAGGGCATTCCAACATTTTGCGGAGAAGGAGATCGTATGATACTGGATTTACAAAATTTTGTAGCGCTCGCACATGACGCATACTTCAGAACAGATGAATGTGACTGCGCCGCGGTATTAAACCAAATAATTCAAGGAAAATTAAAAGGAAGAGCCGCGGACATTTTTCAGGAACGGGCAGTGAATAGCTTTAGAGATTTTTAAGCAATTCTGGAAAACGTGTTCATCCCTTACAAAAATTTAATACAATTAAGGCGAGAAATTGAGGAATGTGTGCAGATTCCTGACGAATCTGTCGAACAATTTGTAGATCGTGTAGAACGGAAATTAGGATGCTTCAAAATGGCTGCCCGGCATAAATTTCCTAATGGGTTTCAAGGAATCGTACAGGATGCTGAAGAAACGGCTCGGAAAACATTTATTAGAGGTTTGCGATCAGAGTCCATCAAACATTACATAATTTCCCAAAATTGTGCTAATATTGAAGAAACCCTTACAAAAGCAATACGATTTGCTAGGGAATCCTTGGAATTGTTGGGACCACAACAAGCGGAAAAATCAACGGAAAAGGCAATGAATGATACCACAAAACAACTTATGGAAATGATAAAAGAACTGAAACTCGGTTCCAATAATAGAGATAATAGAGACAATAATAGATTCTTTAGGCAACAAAATATACAACAAGCACCGCAACGAATGAGTGTACCGGTAACAGCAGCTTGGCCAGTAAATAACTCTTACGTGCCAAACAATAACAACGGACAAAGAGTAACTTGTTTTAATTGTGGCAGGATGGGCCACTACAGCAAAGAGTGTAGGGCACCTCGCAAAACAGGCGCACCACCAGCTAATAACGTACAAAGAGAAAATAAATGGGCAAGTATGGAGTGTTATTTATGCAAAAATTCAGGACGCATTGCACCTAATTGCCCGTTTAATAAATCAAAAGCACAGGAAGCCACAACTCAACAAAGAGTTAACACATTCCGATTAGGACACTGTGAGTGGTGTCAAAGAGAAGGACATACAGAGTTAACATGTCCAGCACGGCAATACTACCAATCGAAGCAGGGAAACGAGCAAGGGATGAGGTAAAATCCCAATTCTCATCCCCAAATAACGAAGGAAAGGGTGTAAAAAACGGTAACTTCCGCTTAGACCCCTTAGTGCCTTTGGATATTTCTAACACAAAAAAAGTCACATTATTGGTAGATATAGGGGCTCAAATAAGTTTAATTAAAAAAGAAAAAATAGCTAAGGAGGTACCTATAGATCTTAAGGAAAATATATTAATAAATACAATACATAACCAAAGTGCCACTTTGGGCAAGTGCTTTGGAAAATTTTTGACACCAGAAGAAATGAGATGCGAGTTCCAAGTAGTAGGTAGTAATTGCGACCTTCCTGCGAATGGAATTCTCGGAAACGATTTTTTAGCAGAGAACTGTAACATTTTAGGACCACAAAGGACTTTACATTTTCCCAAAACAAAAGTCAATAAAAATGAATTTTCAATTCCCTTTACGAACCAGAATAATATTGAAGTAAATAGAAAGTTTGAGGAAGTTAAAATGTACAAAACAAAGAGTAGCGATAAATTTGAAAATAAAGAAATGAATAGTTTTTATAATAGAAAATTAGAGAGAAATAATGAAATAGAGAGAAATAATGAAGTTAAAATAGAGGAAATTAATAATGGTAAAGTAAAAGAAAATATCGAGTTTAAAAAAGGAATTCATTTTGAAATTATGAGAAATAATGATGAAATTAAAAAGGGAAATTTCGAAAAAGGAAAAAAGGATAATAGGATTAACGAAGAGTTTGAAATTGGTGGAAACTCAAAACCGGAAAACTCAGGAGCTGACCATAGAGCAGCGGATCTTGAAGTTTTTTCAGGCAACGCGAACAAACCAATTTGAACAAAAGAAAATGAAAAACTACAATCCAAGGGAAAATTTTCAGGAGCAGACAACTGCGCTGCGGATCTTGAAAACTCCCAAGGCAAAGGTGGAAAATCAAAGTTGAAAGAAAATGAAATTAAAATACCCGCGAGATCAGAGAAAATTATAGAAGTAGCTGTTAAAGAACAGGGAGAGTTATTAAACATAGGGAAAAATTTGGAAAATGGAATATTCTTAGGGAATTGCATCAGCAAAGTACGAAATGGGAAAATTGCCGTCCCGGTGGTAAATACAACAAATCAGGAACAAATAGTTCCAAATTTCGAATCAACAGTTCACTCGCTAAATTTTTATAATGTACACCCATTAACAAATTGGGGTAACGATGAGCATAAAACGCAAAATGATCCAGTTTATTATGTAAGATATCTATTCAATCAAGAGAAAACAGACATTATGGGAGTAAAAGAAAGGATTAAAAAATTAAAGGACGTCTTATGTACTTCACAGGATCTAAGCATCGAAGAAATAGAAACACTAGAAAAGATATGTGAAGAATGTCACGACATTTTTCACCTAACCGGAGATAAATTAAGCTGTGTTGAAAATATTACGCATTCTATTTCGGTTAAAGCAGATACTAAACCTATAAACAGTTGTCGATATCGTTTACCTGAATGCCATAGGGAAGTAATAAATGAAGAAATCAGTAAATTATTAACGGAAGAGATAATTCAGACTAGTAATAGCCCTTGGAACGCACCATTGCTTGTTGTGCCAAAAATGGCGGGGCCTAACGGAGAAAAAAGACATCGAGTCGTAATAGATTTTCGAAAATTAAACGAAGTAACGATAGGCGACGCCTTTCCACTTCCTCGTATTGAAGACATTTTGGATCAGTTAGCAGGTTCAAAAATTTCACAACCTTGGATCTTGCTAGTGGCTATCACCAAGTACAAATGGAACCTACAGACAGAGAGAAAACTGCATTCAGTACTGCCTATGGCCATTTCGAGTTCAAGCGAATGCCTTTCGGACTAACCGGAGCACCGGCCACATTCCAACGAATGATGAATTGCGTCTTAACGGGACTTCAGGGGTTCAAATGTTTCGTATATCTCGATGACATAGTAATATACGGAAAAAAATTAATAGATCACGATGAAAAATTGCGATGTGTGTTCCAAAGGTTGAGGGAAAATAATCTGAAATTACAACCGGAAAAATGTAAATTTTTAAAAAAAGAAGTAGTATATTTGGGCCATAAAATAACATCAGAAGGAGTGATGCCCGACCCAGAAAAAACCAAATGCGTACAGGAACACCCAGTACCTAGTACTACAAAGGAACTTCAATCATTTTTGGGACTAGTAAACTACTACAGACCTAGTATGCCCAAACTCGCGGACATTGGGGCATCTCTGTATAAAATGGCAACAAAATCCCAAAATTTAATTGGACTTCGGAACACCAAATAGCATTTGAAAAAATAAAAAAATTATTGGTCGAACCACCATTACTCATGTATCCGGATTTCAATTTAACTACGGATGCTAGTAACCAAGCACTCGGAGCGGTTTTATCACAAACTCAGACTGGAGAAGATAAACCAATTGCCTACACTAGTAGAGCATTAGGAAAATCAGAGAAAAATTATGCGACGATAGAAAAAGAAATGCTAGCAATATATTGGGCAATAAAAAACTTTCGGTCATACCTATTGGGAAGAAGCTTCAAAGTGTTCACAGACCATAACTCATTAATTAGTGAGTACAATAAAAGAAATCCTGAAGGACGACTAAACCGTTGGAAAATTAGGCTTTCGGAGTATAAATTTACGATCGAATATAAACCAGGAAAACAAAATAGTAACGCGGACGCACTAAGTCGGATTCCGTATAGAGAAAACGATACGGAAGTAGATCAAATAAATGTAATAACTAGAGCTCAAAAGGCAAAATTAGCGGACAAGGATATGGATAGAACTATTGAAGAAGATTCTAACACTGACGAAGAGGATGAAGATGATGTGGAAAAACCAAGTGAAAAATGGTCAAAAAGAATGGAATTAACAGACGGCGGTCACATAGGTGTCGTTAAAACTTACAATCGATTAAAGAGACACTATGTTTGGAAGAAAATACTTAAAACAGTAAGGAAGTATATCGAGTCATGCCCAAAATGTCAAAAAACTAAAAGAGGAAGGGTTACAGAAATGTCTATGATGATTACAGATACCGCTAAACGTCCATTTGATAAAGTATATCTAGATATCGTTGGACCACTCCCAATCTCAAATACAGGGAATAAATACATTTTAAGCTTTCAAGACGATTTAACCAAACTACTTGACTGTGTAGCTCTGCCCAACATGGAGGCAACAACAGTAGCTAGAGCATTTTATGATAGAATCATATTAAAATACTCCGCAATACCAAAAAAATTAATTACCGATCAAGGTACCAACTTCACTAGCCAAGTTTTCAGAAATCTTTGCAAAATATTGAAAATTAAAAAATTGGAAACGACCGCTTACCACCCTCAGTCAAACGGATCATTGGAAAGAAGACATGAGCCATTAGTAGAATATTTGAAAATGATAGTGGAGAAAAATGTGCAAACTTGGGATGAATGGCTAGCAGAAGCAGCCTTTACCCATAATCACACACCGCACGAAGGAACCAAATTTTCACCTTTTTTTGTTCTATATGGTTTTTGCGATCCATTACCAAAATTTGTAAGTCGGAAAACTGAGCCTCTATATAATTCAGATGACATCAGTAACGTCATCAAATTCAAGCTTCAGAGGATCAGACAATTAGCACGGGAAAACCTAATTAATAGTGAAAATAAGGCAAAATTATATTATGATAAAAACAAAAAAACTTCGACTTATAAGAATGGTGATCAGGTACTATTCGCCGTGTGAGTTAAGTGTCCAATATCCAAAAGTATGAAATGGGAGAAAAATGCATTTTAAGTTTTAAGTTTAAATTTAAACACATAGGCAACAAATAATATATGATCTTAAGGTTTAATTCGATTTATACTTTTATTAGGTATTATCTGGGTTGAAAATTTATTCACAGTTTCCTAACTTTTTTTAAATATTTACGTTTTTTTAAAAAAAGTCGAAAATGGATATTGGACACTCTCCATACAATATTCTAAATTGCGATTTTGAACCCTATTTTTTTTGTCCAATATGCCATCATTTTCGGATATTCAACAAATAAGTACTAACTCTGATAATTTCATTATTTTTTGTTTTAAAGTTAACTATATACATTGGACACCTTTTCAATTTTACAGAAACAAAATAAAATATTGTGAAAAAGTAAATTCATTTTATTAACTTTAATCGAAACATTAAATTAATATATAAAAAAAGAAATATAAATAAATCAAACAAGACATTAGCATTCAATCGTCTAATTAATAATATAATAAATTCATTTTTTAACATATTTATAGTTAAATTTTCAATACAGCTTTATAGAAAGCAACATCTTCGTCTAGCATAAAAGGCAGCATTGACTTAATGTCATTTATTTTTTCCTTAGATAAGGAACCTGCTGGTCTACATTTTTGAACTTCCGGAAGATTATGTTGTAGCGCGGGGCTGTTGTTCTTATTTCTTCTATTTATTGGTTTTAAAACTGAGATATTAATTTCATCAGCATATTCGCCATGTTCAGTTTTATATTTTATGTGCAAAATATCCTGATTGGAGTATAAAATTTCTTTAGCTATCTTATATTTAACGTTTCCTAAGTTCAAACCTAAACTTGCAACGTTGTAATTAAAAATGTCAGAGCTAGATAACTGAATAATTTTTAAATTAACTTTATCATAATTCATATTTTTTAAGCAGCGCAAAAGAGAAACTGGACTATGGTAGGTTATATGCTTTAGGTGACGATCAATGACGCTATGAACCGCATCAACTTCCTGTATCCTTGAATGCCCCGGCTCAGAGTATCTATGGCAAACTGTTTTTATTTGTAAATTTTTTTCCAAAAATTTTAGAATTGCCAATGAAGTAATCCTGTTTTTGTTTTGTGGTATACATGCATCAGACCATAAAATTATATTTTGTACTTGCGGGTTGTCTACTATTACTACATCCAATATTTTGCTTAAAGCACTGGCGATATCGTTGCCAGATCTACCGGTTTGTGTCTCATACCACATTGCGCAATACGTAATTTTATTAATATTGCAGTAACCGGTTAAATTATACATAGCAAATTTTCTTTTGTAGAAATAATTTCCAGCGTATCCATGCGGCAACTGAAATACATTTTGAAGATCATAGCTTATTATTGCAACTCGTTCGTCAAAAGCGTTTTTGTCAGTTTCTTTACGTTTTTTGGCTTGTTCATTGTATTTCCTATGATTTTCAAAATTTTTAGTGTCCTGTTCAGTAGGTTTATCCATATTTTTATATTTAAGACACGTGTCACATTGGTCTTTCTTTGGTACAAAAAAAGATAAATTATATTCAGTATTAAAAATACTACGAGAAATATGCAACTTGACGTGCCTTTCTGCATTATTTTCTTTGTATAATTTGTACATTTTACTCAGAGTTAGGCCAGCTTCTAAATATTGTTTTTGAGTATCCGCTCTAACATAATGCGAATCAATTATAGGAAATTTTTCAATGTGAGCACGAACAGCAGCTTTCAATGAGTGAGCACGAACAGCAGCTTTCAAATGAGAATCAATTTTTTTCTTTATAAATTTTCCTTTTTTTGATGCAACTGGAATACCTGTTTCTGCGTTAAAGTTATGCTTGAAAAAGTAATATATAACACGTTGAGAAATAGACAATGTTGCTAGGACAAATGATTGGCATACTTGAGCGTCATCATTATTTAATTCAAGATAATATTTAAAAGAGTTCTGTTTTCGAGAATGTGTGTGAGCCACTCTTCTGCGCTTAATTTGGCACCGAGCTACGTATTTGGCGTAATAAAATTTTTTTTCTTCATCGTTTAACGTCCAGAAATGATTATGAATAAGTTGCCTCTTAGCATCAGAAAAATTTGCTGAACAATTAAAAACACATTCCTTTCCACATTTATCGTTCATCAAGTTTTTGGCAGCAATAGTTTTACCAGATTTGGTTTGATATTCTTTTCCTTGTTGTCGTTGCCGTTTTAAAGTTTCTCGCTTCCAACTATTTGGTTTAGCCTTCTTTTTTCGTACTCGGCCAGATCCATCTAATACTGATCGTGGTTGAAGAAGATCGGTACTTGTACTAACAAAACTCGTGCTAGCGATGGGCTCATTATGACAGATGGTATTTACGTCAAAGTGCACATTGATGACATTTTCAGCAGGTTCCGAAATATTTTCAATTTGTTCTTCATTAATATAACTCACCGGATTATTCAGATGTTCGATTGAAGGCACATAATCAGGATCCCCATCTGAATTGTCAGCGAATATGGAAGGTTCAGAGTCGCTTGATGAATCGTCAGATAATACACTATTTTCTGAATCGCTTAATAATATATTATCCTTTGTCCTAATAAAAAAAAATATTAACAATTTATTAAAAATTGGATAAAAATTGCATAATACCTTTGCATTGTAATGCTCATTGCATTGCCATGCTTATCAGATGATACACTATTTTCTGAATCGCTAGATAATATATTAGCTGTTGCCCTAATAAAAAAATATTAATATTGTTTTAAGTAATCAAAATTTTTTAAACCTTTGCAATGCCCTGCTCATATAGGGTACAGGAGATGTACTGGTATTATTCATATAGTTATTCATAATATTAAATTGCATTTGAGGAAACTGTTTAACATTACAAAAACAATATACTTATCCGTTTGTATAAACTTTCTCAAAACTTCACTGCAACTGCGATATTAACTCCGCGAAAATTGCAACTTGACTATGTTCCGGTTTTGTTAAAATACACGAAACCTCATATGATATTGGACATTTATGTATATATTTTTATTTTTTTTAATTTTTTAAATTTGTCCAATATCCACTAAACATGTGATATTGTACACTTATGCACAAATGGTTGAATTTTTGATAACATTATCGAGTTTTGTCCAATAAAGAACAAAAAGTGGATATTGTACACTTAAGCACCGAAAGTTGTAAAAAATTTGTGGATATTGGACAAAGTGATATAAATTATCTACGTAACAAAAGCAGATATCAAAATTCTTACGACAGCAAATGAAAGAGCATAGTTGCAAACATAAGACTACATTTATAACTCATATACCGAAAAAAGTCGACGCCGTGTGAGTACTTAAGTGTCCAATATCCAAAAGTATGAAATGGGAGAAAAATGCATTTTAAGTTTTAAGTTTAAATTTAAACACATAGGCAACTAATAATATATGATCTTAAGGTTTAATTCGATTTATACTTTTATTAGGTATTATCTGGGTTGAAAATTTATTCACAGTTTCCTAACTTTTTTTAAATATTTACGTTTTTTTAAAAAAAGTCGAAAATGGATATTGGACACTCTCCATACAATATTCTAAATTGCGATTTTGAACCCTATTTTTTTTGTCCAATATGCCATCATTTTCGGATATTCAACAAATAAGTACTAACTCTGATAATTTCATTATTTTTTGTTTTAAAGTTAACTATATACATTGGACACCTTTTCAATTTTACAGAAACAAAATAAAATATTGTGAAAAAGTAAATTCATTTTATTAACTTTAATCGAAACATTAAATTAATATATAAAAAAAGAAATATAAATAAATCAAACAAGACATTAGCATTCAATCGTCTAATTAATAATATAATAAATTCATTTTTTAAGATATTTATAGTTAAATTTTCAATACAGCTTTATAGAAAGCAACATCTTCGTCTAGCATAAAAGACAGCATTGACTTAATGTCATTTATTTTTTCCTTAGATAAGGAACCTGCTGGTCTACATTTTTGAACTTCCGGAAGATTATGTTGTAGCGCGGGGCTGTTGTTCTTATTTCTTCTATTTATTGGTTTTAAAACTGAGATATTAATTTCATCAGCATATTCGCCATGTTCAGTTTTATATTTTATGTGCAAAATATCCTGATTGGAGTATAAAATTTCTTTAGCTATCTTATATTTAACGTTTCCTAAGTTCAAACCTAAACTTGCAACGTTGTAATTAAAAATATCAGAGCTAGATAACTGAATAATTTTTAAATTAACTTTATCATAATTCATATTTTTTAAGCAGCGCAAAAGAGAAACTGGACTATTGTAGGTTATATGCTTTAGGTGACGATCAATGACGCTATGAACCGCATCAACTTCCTGTATCCTTGAATGCCCCGGCTCAGAGTATCTATGGCAAACTGTTTTTATTTGTAAATTTTTTTCCAAAAATTTTAGAATTGCCAATGAAGTAATCCTGTTTTTGTTTTGTGGTATACATGCATCAGACCATAAAATTATATTTTGTACCTGCGGGTTGTCTACTATTACTGCATCCAATATTTTGCTTAAAGCACTGGCGATATCGTTGCCAGATCTACCGGTTTGTGTCTCATACCACATTGCGCAATACGTAATTTTATTAATATTGCAGTAACCGGTTAAATTATACATAGCAAATTTTCTTTTGTAGAAATAATTTCCAGCGTATCCATGCGGCAACTGAAATACATTTTGAAGATCATAGCTTATTATTGCAACTCGTTCGTCAAAAGCGTTTTTGTCAGTTTCTTTACGTTTTTTGGCTTGTTCATTGTATTTCCTATGATTTTCAAAATTTTTAGTGTCCTGTTCAGTAGGTTTATCCATATTTTTATATTTAAGACACGTGTCACATTGGTCTTTCTTTGGTACAAAAAAAGATAAATTATATTCAGTATTAAAAATACTACGAGAAATATGCAACTTGACGTGCCTTTCTGCATTATTTTCTTTGTATAATTTGTACATTTTACTCAGAGTTAGGCCAGCTTCTAAATATTGTTTTTGAGTATCCGCTCTAACATAATGCGAATCAATTATAGGAAATTTTTCAATGTGAGCACGAACAGCAGCTTTCAATGAGTCATCAATTTTTTTCTTTATAAATTTTCCTTTTTTTGATGCAACTGGAATACCTGTTTCTGCGTTAAAGTTATGCTTGAAAAGTAATATATAACACGTTGAGAAATAGACAATGTTGCTAGGACAAATGATTGGCATACTTGAGCGTCATCATTATTTAATTCAAGATAATATTTAAAAGAGTTCTGTTTTCGAGAATGTGTGTGAGCCACTCTTCTGCGCTTAATTTGGCACCGAGCTACGTATTTGGCGTAATAAAATTTTTTTTCTTCATCGTTTAACGTCCAGAAATGATTATGAATAAGTTGCCTCTTAGCATCAGAAAAATTTGCTGAACAATTAAAAACACATTCCTTTCCACATTTATCGTTCATCAAGTTTTTGGCAGCAATAGTTTTACCAGATTTGGTTTGATATTCTTTTCCTTGTTGTCGTTGCCGTTTTAAAGTTTTTCGCTTCCAACTATTTGGTTTAGCCTTCTTTTTTCGTACTGGGCCAGATCCATCTAATACTGATCGTGGTTGAAGAAGATCGGTACTTGTACTAACAAAACTCGTGCTAGCGATGGGCTCATTATGACAGATGGTATTTACGTCAAAGTGCACATTGATGACATTTTCAGCAGGTTCCGAAATATTTTCAATTTGTTCTTCATTAATATAACTCACCGGATTATTCAGATGTTCGACTGAAGGCACATAATCAGGATCCCCATCTGAATTGTCAGCGAATATGGAAGGTTCAGAGTCGCTTGATGAATCGTCAGATAATACACTATTTTCTGAATCGCTTAATAATATATTATCCTTTGTCCTAATAAAAAAAAATATTAACAATTTATTAAAAATTGGATAAAAATTGCATAATACCTTTGCATTGTAATGCTCATTGCATTGCCATGCTTATCAGATGATACACTATTTTCTGAATCGCTAGATAATATATTAGCTGTTGCCCTAATAAAAAAATATTAATATTGTTTTAAGTAATCAAAATTTTTTAAACCTTTGCAATGCCCTGCTCATATAGGGTACAGGAGATGTACTGGTATTATTCATATAGTTATTCATAATATTAAATTGCATTTGAGGAAACTGTTTAACATTACAAAAACAATATACTTATCCGTTTGTATAAACTTTCTCAAAACTTCACTGCAACTGCGATATTAACTCCGCGAAAATTGCAACTTGACTATGTTCCGGTTTTGTTAAAATACACGAAACCTCATATGATATTGGACATTTATGTATATATTTTTATGTTTTTTTATTTTTTAAATTTGTCCAATATCCACTAAACATGTGATATTGTACACTTATGCACAAATGGTTGAATTTTTGATAACATTATCGAGTTTTGTCCAATAAAGAACAAAAAGTGGATATTGTACACTTAAGCACCGAAAGTTGTAAAAAATTTGTGGATATTGGACAAAGTGATATAAATTATCTACGTAACAAAAGCAGATATCAAAATTCTTACGACAGCAAATGAAAGAGCATAGTTGCAAACATAAGACTACATTTATAACTCATATACCGAAAAAAGTGGCGTATTGGACACTTGAGTACTCACACGGCGTATTGCTAAACCCACAAAAATTAAACAAGCTTAGTTTAACTTGCTTAGGCCTATTTGAAGAATTAGAAAATTCAAACGAAAACACAACGATTATAAGGGTTAAGGGTAAAACACGGCGAATACATAATAACCGACTTAAATTATGGCATCAGCCTACCCCTTTATGACTAGAAAACAAAACATACCTAAAAACAAAATTTCAATCACTAAAGAAATTTTTTATCATGTTATTTTCAGTACCAAAATTTATCAGGAAGGAAACGCAGGACATAAAATAAAGGAAAATTACTATACAATGTATCCAATATTATATTTTTCTACGCTAATCAACCTCGTACTAACCACGCCCTGGAGTATGATGGAACTTGAAAACACAGAAATTGTTTTCGAAAATTTAGGAAATACCATAGAATACAAGGACGAAATCACAATTTATTCTACATTCACAATAACGAGGGAGGACGAAATAGAGGAATTCATAAACAAATTATCAAATAAACTAAGCAGTACCTGCAACACTGTTTTCAACTCTCAAAATAATAAAAGTTGTAAATTATGGAAGGACGAAATATCATATTGGAGAAACAAAATTATTAAGTTAACAAAAGGACTAAATCATTTCTTCAGTAGACAAAAACGAGGCGCATTAGACATTATAGGATCAATTTCAAAAGGATTATTTGGAACAATGGATCAAGCAGATTCTGATCGAATCTATAGCACTTTAGATAAATTACAAAAGGATGGGGGGATTATGATTGAATTATTGGATAAACAAACAGCAGCAGTGGCATCAAATTTCGAATTTATAAAACAAGTTACGGGAAACCTATCAATGCAATCTTTGGAAGTAGAAGAAAAATTGAACAAGTTAACGGACTCAGTAAACACAAATTTACTCATTTTAAAAGCAGATAACAGGGATTTGTGGGCGGAGTTGGAAATTAATCGAATAGTTATATTTGCATTGGCTGAATTAGAACGATTATACGATTATTTATTAGAACAAGAATCCATAATAATTTCGTTACAACAACATAAAATACATCCATTACTTATAGACTCACAACTATTAACAATTCTAACAAGAAATCTAACTCTGGAAACAGGACATCCACTTCTATATTCATCAGCAGTACTAAACCAACTAGCGAGAGTAAATTTAAAACATAAGAATGGGGAGTTAGGAGTCACCATTAAAATTAGCATTCTACAAAAAAATGAATATACATTATATAAAATATATCCCATACCAAGGAAAAGCAAGGAAAACATAATAATATTAAGACCGGAATGGGATTACTTAGCTAAATAATTCGGCGGGGCACTTTCTACACTACACCAACGAAGAGAAAAAGGCAGCTTGTCAACAATTAGATAAAATAAAGATGAAAATAAAGTTTTACAAATTTGTAAGCAACTACAACCAAAAATTTTGGATTTATCACAACCACACTGCGTCATAAAGCAATTTTTAAAAATGGAATTACTGAACAACGAAAAGTACGAGTTATGTCAATATAACGCACTAAGGGAGATAGGAAATCACATTGTCCCAATGAAAACAAAAAATACATGGTTATACATGTTCCCACATAAAAGCACTTTAGTAGCTCTCTGTGCAGCACAAACCCACAAAATTGTACTAAAAGAAACCGGTATTCTAACTTTAACAGAAAAATGTACTTTCTTACTAGAACTGTTACTCTACGAAAATACAAAAAAATGAAGAATTCAATTTGGAGAATAATTTTAAATTTGCTAATATAAGTGAAATAGAGCTTAAAGAAAATGAACATGAAATTTCCGTAATAACAATAACACCTATATCAAAAGTAATTAAACCAATAAATCCAGAAGAACTTAATAAAGAATTCGCAAAGAGAAGCCAATCATTAACAGAAACTTTATAGAATTGGGAGAAAGACGAAATAGACCAACAATATCCACACCTATAATACAAACGGAAGAGCTCACAGTTTGACCACCCGGAATAACCCACCATCTCCACCAAAAACCCCAAAATTACCCAGAACCAAAATGGCAAAACCTAGTTCCAAGTTAAATAAATCAATTAGAATGATCCAACAAAGGGAAAACACAATGGATGAATATGTAACACCCGAAGTGCTATCATTTAGAGAATAAATCAAAATAAATATACATTGTATTTATAATAAAATAACACTTATCAAAAAACAAAAAATATATACATCTATTACACGATAGTATCGTTACGTCTTTAGCGCAGGTTTAGAAAAGTTTTTAGCGCAGGTATAGTAAAGGTGTGAAACTTAACTACAATAAAGTTTAGCAAATATGTCTTAGATTAAAAGGGTTTTTAGTATTAATTATGTTATATTATACTTTTAGGAGTAGTAAGAAATAAATAAGAATTTTTTTATCAACATAAATTTAGGAATTAATAATAAAATTGAAGAGAGGAATAGGAATTTTTTTTGTCTATAAGAAAGAAAAAAAAATTTTCTCGGGAACATCAATCTAACAAATTTTTAAGAAAAAGTGGATTGAAAAAAAAAAAAATGAGTGGAAATTATTTAAATAAAAACATAATAGATTTAGGTTTTTTTTTTTTAAAAAAAAATATTCATTTTTAATTAACAATAGGTTCACTTTTTTTTAACAATAGGTTTACTTTTTTTAAATTTCGCAAAAAATAATTTCAAAATAATTTTACATTTTTCTCAAAATAAATCTACATTTTATACATAATATTTTATACAATTTAAAAAAAAAAAAATTTTATATAATGTTATACAGCAAAATAAATCTACATTTTTTTACATGTACATATACTCCTAGCTATCAACTTTATCCTTCAAAAACCACAGAAAGAATGATTTTTATTAACGCAATTACAAAATTATTAAATCCCAAAAATGCATAATAGCATAACTGAATTTTTTTTACGAGACACTTCATATTTAAAAAAAAAATTTTTTTAGCAAAATTCGGTAAAATTTACAAAATAGTTTTTTTTGTAATTGGAGAAGAGAAGATAATAAAATAAATAAAAAATTTTTTTAGTCTATTATGAAAAACAAAAAATTTGAACAAATAAACTATTAAATTTAGAATAAACTATTTATGATATTAAAAAAAAAATTTTTATCTAAAAATAAATTGAAAATTTAATTTAAAAAAATAAATGGGAGGTATACATATGTATACATAATATAAAAATAAAAAAAAAGAATATATATAAAAAGTATATATAAAAAATTATAAATATTAAATTATTATTTTAATACATATATTGAAAATTTGTGAAAATGAAATTATACCATAAAAATTGTATTAAAATTATAACTTGAAAAATTGATATACTATAAGAAAATTTATAAATATATATATATATATATATATATATATATAAATGATATAAAAAAAAATATTTAAAATAAATTGAATTTCTAATATGTAGTAAGAAACTAGAATTAAGTTGAAAAATTGTAAAAATAAACTTTTTAAAATGAAATCTTGAGAAAAAAAAGGGGAGAGCTCGAATTACGTTAATTGTGTATAAAAATCGTAAATATAAAATTATTAAAATGAAATGTAACATGGTTATGAAAATTGAATTATAACAATTATTGAAATTAAATGTAAAATTATTGTAAAAAGAATAGAAAAGTTATTTGAAAAAAGTATAAAAATGGAAAATATTGTTTAAATTATATGAAAATAAAGGAATTATATGAAATTTATAAGAAAATGTTAGGGAAACGACCGAGCCTAATCTCTTAAAGATAGGTGAATTTTCTTAACAAATGGTTGAGAGTGCATAATTCGATTTTTAAAACAAAGTATGAAAAGAATAAAAATAAATTATAGAATTAAAATTATGAAATCATTAAATTATATGTATATTACAAATGGTTTTTAAATATTATATAAAATCAAATTATTTGACAATGGAAAATTATAATGTAACTAGATTAAGATCAAAATTGTTGTATACATTTTATAATGTTTTTAAATAAAGAATGTTCTAAATTTGGAAATTCATATTTGAAAACTCTGAAATACCATTAAATTAAAAAATATAGATATTTTTTATCTTGGAAGAGGGAGGTGTTGTGTGACAACATTTCATGCATTTATGTCGTCATTGTGTCGATAGCATAAAGGTGAATATAATTTCATATAGGATCAAACACAACATTATAAATATTAAATTAACATAAATTATATATTGTGACTCTGTTTTAGATTGTTTCATATTACCTTTATTTAATTCTTTCTGGCCTGATCGTCTCTTCAATAATCTTCCTATAATCCTGGTATAACTTTGTTTTAACTTTTACCTTTAGTAATTTTACTTTTACTTTTAATATGAACTGTAAATAACTGTTTAATAAAACGTGTTTTATTTAGTTAATTTACTAAGTTCTTTGATTGGATTTTCATATAAAGTAGGCTTGACCTGTTCTTTATAAGAATTCAAATTTCGAACTCCCCGAAATACCAATTTTCAGCCGTTTATATATTCTAATATTGCTTCTTCAGCAATATTAGAATATTTCAATAAATATAATTAATTAATATTTCTTTTTAATTAAAGGTAAAATTGTGCAACAACAATTCATACATTAATTATGTTGCTATTGCCCATTGTGCTGATAACGCATTATACTTTATTATTATTATTAGGAAAGCTTATGTGCTTTCGTTTATTTACTTTAGGTTTATTTATCTTTTATTTATATGTTCTGTTCTACATTTTATAAATAATAACTTAAGTGTGTCATTATGGTTTGTATTATTTGTAAACAATAATATTTATAATACGATGACGTATTTTATTATTGTTTTTGTTTTCATTATTTATTACAATGCGCTATCGACACAATGACGACATAAATGCATGAAATGTTGTCACACAACAGTGTGATTGTTACGATCTTCTAAATAAAAACTTATTACATGTTTAGAAAATTTGTCCATGAAATTTATAAAAGAATGTTTGCTATTAACGTAAGTATCGACATGAATTACTTCATTTATGGTCGATTGAGTTTCTGTTAAATAATTTTTTTTTCTAATTGGGTTCCTATCATATTTACCTGCTGCACAAATGTCACAATTATTTATTATTTTATGAACAGTTATTTTTAATACTGGACTATAAACCCTATTTTTAATACCTTCATAAGTTGCTATTATTTCTGAATATCCTAGTTCATTTTTATGATACAGTGATATTTCTTTCTTTAATTTTTCTTCATCTTCAATACTTCAATATCTGTTGCTAAATAACTACATTTCACAAATGTTATACTATCATTTCTTGGATAAAGCTTAATGATAATATTTTGTAGCTTATTGTATTCATGATCATTTGCTTCAGAATAAATTCCTACTTTCCCTTTTAAAATATACCTTCTTAGTATCTCGTTAACATTTTCATTTTATATATCCTGTAAATCGACAAAAATTCTTCTATTTTTAAAAATACTTTCAAACTCTTTTTCTTTGGATACTTTTAATATTATTTGGTTTTTAAACCTATTAACGATTGTTTCTAATATTGGTATATGATTTTCGAAATTCTCTTCTTGAGAATGAGCAGTTTCATTTATTACTGATTCGTTTAAGACATTTAATTCTTTATTATTATCATTGTTATCGCAAAAAAGGTCGTTTAAATCTAAACTCAAATTTTCAGTTTCTAAAACGTTTTTATACCTTCTACTTAATACATTAATCTCATTTGTCTCCGAATTTATTGTGCTTAAAAAGTCTGCAATTTTATTATCTTTTCCTTTTATATAATCAATTTTCATATTATATTCGCCAAGAGATATTAACCATCTTTGTAACTTTGGACTAATATCTTTCCCAGCGTATTTTGTTTGTAGCCATTTAATTGGTTGGTGGTCGGTTTGTAAATCTAACTCTTTCGCGAATAAATATGGCTAAAATACTAATATTATTCATGTTCGTTTAAAGTTCTGGACGCAAATTAGATGTCCTGTCACTAATTTAAATTTTTTATTAAAATCTGGATATTTTAAAATTGGATGATTGGTTATAATATCTTTTAATTTTTCAAAAGCGCTAATATAATTAGGATCATTTTTATTTACAATCATTCCTTTCTTTAAATATTTAGTAATTGGATAAGCTACTTTAGCAAAATCCTTAATGAATTTTCTGTAATATCCACTCATACCGATAAATTGTTTTATTTGTTTTGAATTATTTGGGAGTTTTAACTCCTGGATTATTTTTATTTTATTGGGATTGGGTTTGATTCCTTCTGGAGTTAGAATATGTCCCAAAAATTCTGTTTCTTTTTTAAAGAAATTACATTTATTAATTTGAATTTTTACACCAGCTTTTCTAATGCAATCAAATATCTTTTTTATGCTAATAATGTGTTCTTCTAAAGATGTACTGAAAATTAATATATCGTCAAGATAAACTACACATATTTTGTTAATGAGGTCTCTTAATATAGAGTTCATTAATCTCTGAAATGTTGAAGGGGCGTTTTTCAACCCAAATGGCATCCTTAAATATTCATAATGACCAAAAGGTGTCGAGAAAGCTGTTTCTTTCTATCTTCAGATTTTAATAATATTTGGTGGAATCCTTTTGCCAAATCTATTGTAGTAAAATATTGTGCTTTTCCTACTTTGTCACTAATACTTTCAATACATGGGATATTTATCGTTAATTGTCACTTCATTCAGTTTCCTGTAATCAGTAACTAAACGCCATTTTTGCTCACCCGAATTATCTTTCTTTTTTGGAACAATCCATAAAGGACTGTTATATGGAGAGTTGCTATGTTTTATTATATTTTGGTCTAACATTTCTTTGATTTGTTTCTCGATTTCCTGTTCATGAATACGAGGATAACGATAAATTTTAGAATAAATAGCATTATTTGTTGTTGTAAGTATTTCGTGTTGTATTTCACAAGTTGACGTTAATTTATCACCTTCTTTATAAAATAATTCGTTAATTCATTGTTTTAAAATTTTTAATGTATTTTGTTTTTCTTCGAAATTTAAATGATCAAGGTTTATATTTTTAATATTACTTGTTTCAAAATTACAAATTTCAATTCATATCAAATAATGATCATTTTTGTCAAAAGAAATTTTATTACCATTTACTTCTATATATTTGTTTCCCAAATCAATTTTTGTTTTTAAAGGAATTAAAAAATTCTGTCCAATTATTGCATCATATTTACGATCTGATAAGGTCATTACTTTCCAAGATAAAGTACCTAATTTATTAAATTCAATTGGAATTGGAGTAATAATTTTATTTGTTACTTTACAAATACCATTTAGAGTAGAAAAATAAAGAGGTTTTTCTAATTTATTTTCACGACAATTTTTAAGAATATTTGGTTTTAATATGCTAGTTTCAGATCCTGTATCGATTAAACAATTTATTTTTGTATTATTAATAGTTAGTGTAATTATTGGTAAGTTTTTGTCCGATGCTCGTTTGTAAAATTTACGTCACTTTGTTGGTTATTGTCAATTTCCATTGGTACTTCATTATTAGAATTATGATTGGGTACATGCCTAAACTTTCCTGAACTATTGTTAAACTTATTTTCATTATTAAATGATCTCTGTTGTCTAAAATTTTTACCTATCCTATTATTATTAACGGAATTAATATCCTGTCTATTATTATCATATCGCCTAAAATTTCCCGAAAAATTTCTAAAATTATTTTGTTGTTGACCGAATGTTTTATATTGATTATTGTACGAATTATTATTACGATAATTATTATAACCTTTTGTAAAATTATTTTCACGTTTAAAGTCCCTACGAGGTGCGTTATTTTGACGTAAATCTCTACTATTTTTTTTTATAATTACAATGAATCACATTAAAATTCTGGACGCAAATTGCAGACTTTTTAAGCAGAACATTCGTCTAACAAACCTAACTCATTGAAAATATTGAAAACTTAATTTAAAGTCATATTATTTTTTATATTTGTATGGTACCTTCCCGTTAACATATCTTTTACAATATCAACTAGATTTTTATCATTGTTATTAGGATTATAGTTTGTTGGTTTATTATCGTCATATTCGTATATTTCATTTAGTTGAAAATTTATAGATCTGATAATATTAAATAATTCTCTTAAATTACTTTAATACTGCGACTTTCGTCCATAAATTTCTTGTATGTTTTCCTCAGCTTATATTGTATTTTCAACTCTGCCTTCACTGCTTCCCAAGTTAAGTTGTCCGCTAATCTTTGTATACATCTCTTTGCTTCACCTTGTATCTTTGCCTTGAACACTAATTGAAAACCAAATTGTAGAAGTTCATGATTATTTGCACATAAACTTCCGATGTTTTCCACAGCATTGATAAATTCATTTAATGTGTAATCAGTTTTTCTGTAAAATGTTTCAATATTTTGAAATTTATTCAAAATTTGATCATTTGTTAATTGAAAAACTCTCTCTGGTTGGACAATTTGTTGTCGTAAAGCTGCCATTTCTGCTTGATTTTGTTCCTGCATTTGTTGAATGATTTGTTGTAAGTTTTGAATTTGTTGTAAATTTTGAACTTCGTTTTGTGCCATTTTATATAGTTAAAAGTTAACTATTATTGTAATAATTAAAAACCTTGTTTCTATATAGTAAATAATTTTTGAGAGATACTACTGCGTTTCCGATTTTTAATTATGATTTTCGATTCGATCACTGGATACTTATTCTTTAGAATAGTATCCTAGCGACTGTGCCAATTATATTTTTTAATTTATTATTAAAAAAAATATTATTAATAAGTAAAACAAAATAATTTTATTTTTATTTATAATTTTATTAATACTTAATTTAATTTTATAGTATATTATTAATATCGATCTCTTCAGAGTCGATCTATATTATTTGAATGTGGTCTTAGGACTGAATTTTATTTATGATTTTAAGTTTCATTTAACTTCTTACAAAAGAATTAAATTAAACAAAAATAAGATAAGATATATATATTCTTATTATATATGAATATATATATATGATCATTTCCGTTTAAATATTAATTTCTCAAATTACATTATTATATTTCAATTTGTGTAAGATCATTATTTGAATTGTAAATACTTTTATAATTGAAATGATTATTTTACCCTTTCATTTATTGATTAAATATCAATTAAAGTAAATTTTAAAAATTTGAGATAATCATCATTTAAATAAAGATTTTGTATTTTTAATTTTAAACATAACAAAATGCATATTAATGCATTTTAAGCATTTTAAATTCTTATGTTGATTTTATTCATTAAAGCATTAGTTTATTTATTATCAACATAAGTCGCATTTTCCTTATTATGGGTTATGTTAGATAACGTAACTCGCGCTGGACACTTAATTTATTTTCTCGGTTTTAAAATATAATTTTTAAATTTTTAACCGGTACCAACTTTTTTATAAATATTTTGTTTTTCCCTCTTTAGTATTTACTTTCTCACTTAGGTTAGGTTAGGTTAGGTTAAGAAGGGGTGTGTGTTGAACTTTGGTCAACACACGTCACGAGAGATCTCGGTGGATCCATTGTGTTCCCCGCACGTGGTCCAAAACTAAGCACTAATCCTGTCAAAGATTCTACTTACCTTTATGAAGAGAACCGTTCTCCATAGAGGTATGGTTGAAAGGGTCGATAAGTTATCTAAAGTGTCTCGGCCCAAGTATTTGTACCTGATGCGTGCAAGGCTGTCACATTCGCACACTAGATGTTCTAGTGTGGCTTCTTTCGTTTCGTCTCCACAGCGACATAAGTCAACCATGGGAAACCCTAGATAGGTACCATGTGTACCGATCAAGCAATGACCAGTAATGAGACCGATCAGTTTTCTGCAGGTTGTTCTATTCATGGATAGGACAAATTCCGATCTTTTCTTGGATAGTCGCGGCCAGCATAGTTTGGTTTGACGATACTGAGGATATAGTTCCCAAGTGTTGTTAACTATTCTGATCGCTTCTTCCTCAATTAAGCGTTTCGCGAATTCAATTGGACAGTCAATTTGTGGCTCAACATTGACCAAGGATAACGCCGCGCCTTGTCGAGCAAGTAAATCCGCTTTTTCATTACCTTCAATGCCGCAGTGTCCTGGAACCCAGCATATTCTAACCGAGTGTCTTTGTGTCAATTGATTTAGGAATCCTTGACATTTTTTAACTAATTTCGATTTAGTGACAAAAGATCCCATTGCCTTGATGGCCGCCTGGCTATCAACATAGATGGATATCTTATGCCGGTTCAGGTTTTGCTCAAGCAGCTTTTGAGCCGCTTTTTGAATAGCATAGAAGTAATAGGACGATTTGGCGTGTGAAAATTTCAGGTGTCATTAATGGGTAATTAATGGTGTGATTAATGGTGCAATTAATGGTGTAATTAATGGGTTA